>CM075185.1:25635873-25778373 GCA_037577475.1 Chaunax sp. Z400
TCCATTAAAATACTGGATAAATTGTCTACATTAATTCCTACTGGTGTAATTTATAGACATCAGGTATTCATTAGCTTAAGTATTATCAAATTTGGGGCATTTGAAAACATTTTATACACCATCAAAACATGAAATCCAACTCCCTCACAGGGTGGAAATGTTGCCCATTAATTGAAGGATGTCTTCAAATGACTAAATTAAGAAATTAATGGATGCTTCTAGATAAATAGAAAAGAAATAAGATACATCTGTAAGTGTTTGTGTGCATGCACACATATTGCAACATGAGAGCATGAACTAGGGCGAGGATTTTTATTTAGCTATGCACTTATTAAGGTATTTACTCATCTATTTTCTCTCAGATTACATGGCCTGTTTCTCATTTTTAAAGAAAGCTGCTGTGTTTGTAGTGTAGCCATGTTTATTATTTCCTCTGTTTTTACTATGGGACTGTTTGGAAAACATCCCCAGCGAGCAGATGGTGTCTGCTGGGAGGAGAGAGAATCTGGAACCTGGGCTCTATACACTGCACACACACATTTTCCCATTTCCAGCACAAGCCTTTAAACGGGAACAACAGAGGTCTATCGGGAATTAGACCACGGGTCTGTTTTGGGAAACAGCAAGGACGTTTGTTTATTGCAGTCTTGCTCTTGGATCCATGCAGCAGCAAGGTGTGGATACTGTTGGGTCTCACTGCAGACTGGAGAACAGGATCAAACTTCCTCCTATTGGATGATTTCAATCACTTTGATCATTCATCATTTTAATGTGATGTGTTGGATGGCCCCTTTCCAACAGAAATAAAAGAATCATTTGCATTCTCTGGGCATGCTGATCTACAGTATGCTGGTGTGTCCTTGTGTATTATTGAGCAGAGAATGAGGCAATACTAAAGCATCTCCTCATAGCTGCTTACACTCTGGCTTACGTCATATTGCAAGCAAACTGTGGCATTTTACGCTGAGTCTGCACTTGCTAAACTAACTCGGTGGACAAGATAAGCTAAGCGAAGCTTGCAAAAGTAAATCTAAGGCTGTTTGAATAAGCCCTGCACTCACTCCCAGCTCCAATCTACACACGGAATATTCCTCCCAATCTCTCTCTGGGGGAGATTTCTTAAGCTTGCTTTGTAGCTAGATCCAGGTAGGCTATCAGTCACTGCAGTCGTGAAGAACATGCCAACAAGAATAACCCAACATAAGACATAAAATCTATCTCTTGGGAGCTCAGAGGCTGGACGAGATTGAATTAAAATCTCTCTTTTGCTGAGTCAGACTCTTTAGATAATTACCCACTGATATGAGGAGCATTTCCCCTTTTGGCTGTAAGTTCACAGGGAATGCAGACAATGGCATATTTGGCTGCAATCATTGCAGCGCCCCCACCATGAATTGAAGCTATGAGAGTAAGATATTACAAAGCTAATCTCTGGCCCCACAAAAAGGCCTGGGGGAGCAGCCCAAAATGGAAGCCATATTTAATACCATGGTTTCTTTGTGTGGCAGGCGTGTTTTCTCCTCTGATGGTGCTTGACCACTATTCCCAGCACTGCTATGTATGCCAACAGAAAAGCAGTGTACATGCAAGTTAAGCATAATATACATCCCTGTCAACAAAACAATGGCCTTGAAGTAACAACCACGCATGCCTTAGTAACCTATTAAAGTTTGCTCTGGGGTACAAAGCAGCATCTCACATCAGCAGTTCTACACCACTCTAATCTCGCTTCCACTGCCAGGAGGCTGCACATCTGCACAGCACAGTGACTGACAATCGATGGCTCACACACGTTCGCTCCCCACCATAACACACTCTCTAACACACTAAACACCACCCAGCCAGAGTGCTATACCTCACATGACTCAACTTGTTTTAGGGCTGAAGAGAGCGGTGGAGATAAGATAGGAAACTGGGGATGAAGAAGCGGCTGTTTGCGTCCCGGGATTGGGTGGTACGCTGAATAAAAGATGTGTCCATGGTTTTATCTAATCTGTGATTGCAAAACAAATGTAACCATCATTTCATTTAAAGCGTGAAGCTCCAGCACGTTGGATAGTGAGTCATTCTTTTATCATATTTCGTGAGACTTCAGGCGCCTCCGCAGCGCAGCGAGGCACAGAGCTCCACACAAAACGCTGCGCCTTAACGCGTAAAACAATCAATGCATCTGGGCGTAGCACTCCTTGGTAGGCAATCCGGAGGTCTACTTTTCAAAACTGTCATAACATAATGAATCATCAATTTCTTTAAGTATTAGACAGTGTTTAAATGTGAAAGTTGAAAGAAAAATGTTTTGCGTGCATCATCAGATGGTATCATGGGTCCTTGGTTGTATCTTTTCAATACGCCGCCTTAAGGCTTAAGTCAGTTTGAGTCACGACGTTTTTTAACATTTGATTGCCGTAGATGACCCATTTTCTGCAGCTTGGGTGGCTGTACTTACCCCTATCTCCTGCCCACGAAGAATCCTTTTCATGAGAAGTGACCCATATCCAAAGCAAAATCGCGTCTTGTTGAGTCTATCACTGTGTGAAGGCGGAATTTCCTGAGTGATTTTGGATTTGTGAAAATAAATATCTAAACATTGCTCCCGTACAGTATCCAAATGGAATCCACTCGCATTTTGACGCTGCGTCGATCCTCCAAAACCATTGTGAGCGCTGCCCACGGAAAAGTGGGGCTGAAAGTCTCAAGTCCCAACTTCAGGCAGTGTGCGAATAGGAGAGAAACGAGAGTTGAGCCAGTGACTAATACAGCTCCTGCGATGAGAGGATCAGATTTTAAAGAGATTACAGAGCGGGGCTGCACATATACCCCATAACCACGGCGTGAACACTTCCAAGCCGATAGACTGACTGTATGCGCCGCGTGCACTGGATGTGATTGATGTTAAATGCATCGCCGCACACCGCCTTTATCAGGGAAGAAATGCACCATAAAGAAATGGGGGGAAAGGTGTGAATGCCAGATTACAGCATGTAAAACCACCTGCGTTTTGGCACTGGCTGCACAGAGTTTGCTCATTTATTTTTCTCTGTGAGAGACGCTGGAAACACACTAACTGTACGTACTATAATTGTCTAATTTAAGTGTGAAAAGATCTCACTGTAGGGTAGTTAATGGATCTATTTTAAGACACGTCTTATGCCACATCATTTAGACAAGATGCAACAAATTACCATCAGATTATCTGCAATATGAGCGCGCGCAATCAACTCAATTCTCCATCTGACAACAGACGATTTGTGGTGTGATTGTTTCAAATATGACGCTTCTGGGTCGACTCATGCGTTACAGGTGCTGTTATGCAGTATGTTGTTTCCCAAAGCGTTGTGGGCTGCTGTGAGTAGGTATTGACGAGAATGTCAAGTCGAACAAAAGAGTGGAAGAACTTCATCTTGTTTTTCTTTGTGTGTGTGTGTGTGTGTGTGTGTGTGTGTGTGTGTGTGTGTGTGTGTGTGTGTGTGTGTGTGTGTGTGTGTGTGTGCACGTGTGTCTGTGTGTGTGTCTTTTCTGACAGCAGCCACATTCTGCAGCAGAGTATGAAATCATGTCCAAGGGCTTATGTCCAGCAAAAAAAAAGAAGGAAATTAGTTTCAAACCAAGCATGTGATGCTATATGAGACTTTAATGCGATTGATGGATCAATCTTTTGGCTATTAACCTCCAAAAGTCTACAAAGTGTGTTGCATGGAGAGGAAGAACCTCCTCATCAATCAGTTTAACGGTGGCATCAGTGCAACCTGCAGTCCTGCAGGAGGGGGGGATTGATTAATTTTCCATGATGTGCAATAGAAGGCTCATGGTGATGATTCTGCCTTTGCTTCCTGTATATGTGCTGCTCTTTCTGCCTTCCTGATAACTGGGCTGAGTGGTGTGTGGAGGCTCTCACAGGTCTGAGTGGCTCACACCTGTAGTGTTGGACTCACTCCATCACATCCAGAGAAAGTGGAGGAGTGTGTGTGTGTTTGAGAAAGTTGGAGGGGGGGGGTCCTTGGAGGGGTGTTTGCCATGTCTCTGTAGTCCCTGGAGGCAGCTGAGCCTCTGAATATTCATCCCCATCTCTGCTGGAGCAAATTCCAGCTACATGACTAGACTGACTGGCAGTCTTGTGGCTGTCAGGAGACCGTATAAGTCATGCTAAAAAAATCTGAGCTCCTTTGTTCACATTATTGAACTAATTGATTTACATCTCGTTAATACCCCTCAAAGCTTCCATCTGTCAGCTCCTCAAACCAGACTTCTATTTCTGTTTAGCATAGTTAGCATAATAAGTGAATTATTTAGTTGTGGTTACAAAAGTTATTTCTATAGCAGGAGATCCATTCCTGCTTTGCTTTCTGCAGCAGCAACATGAGACGGTCTTGTCGAACGTGTCTGCTCTGAGGATAACATGTTACGCTGCTGAGTCGTCCCAGTCCCTCTGTGCAAGGCAGACTCTGGAAATTACTTGTTTCAATTAGCTATGGGGCAGAGAGAATTTAAGCCATGCTAATTCCAGTCACAAGTGAAAATCCCAATGGAAAAGACTAGCCACTGAGACATAATCACTTGCCCCAGAAGTTTCTCATTTCATGGATACATTACGGGAATTATTCAAAATGTAAATTCTGAGGTCACAGGGTACTCAGTTTATTGATAGGATTCATTAAAAGCCAGAGCTCCTGCAGAATTTGTATGATTTGTAACCCTCTGCTCATGACAGCTCTGACCTGTTTTTTGGTTGCTCTCGCACTCTCTCATTTCTCTGTGAAGAGACCTTTTGCCTTTAGAGAGTTTCACAAAAAAAAGGTTGAATTAAACTGACAGAGAAAGAGCAGCTCTCAAATTTTTCAACTCAAGACGAAAGATGATGATAAGTAGCAGAAGAGGGAGGAGGACATGAAGTCCCAATGAAACAAATGAATAGTTGGAACAAAATATAATGTTTGTGCATCACGTCTTTTCATCATTGTCATCTAATATTGAACTCTGGGGTGATACGGTCTATCTGCTGACATCTGATTATAGAAAATTGAGCTCCTCACTGTCTCACACACCCACATGCTGCAAGACAGAGAAATAAGTCAGTTTGTCACTGTCTGAAGCAATATTTTACAAAGATGAAAAAGGCTAGCCAGGCCATATGCTCTATGTGTGAGTGATAGATTATTTTGATATGGTGGCTGGCTGGCAGTTGTCACAGGTGTGACCTTTGAACTCAACACGCTATTTCATGAGACTGGCTACAGCGCAAATTATGTTTACGGTGAATAATGTGCACAAGGAAAATGATACTATTTACCAATATTACTACTATTACTACTAATACTAATATTATTCTTCCATAGTTTACTCTCAAATGCTGAAACATATGAAATAACATTATTGTCTTTTCCTCTGTCTAAAGAAGTCGTCTTGTAAACAATAGAAAATGTTCTTAAAACTGCTCAAAACATCCTGGCAAAATTGCTTATTTCTAAATCAACGGTGTACAGAAGTTTTGTTTTTCTACTTGTTTACTCATGTTTATATCTCAAATAAGCAGCCAAATGTCAGGTTTGCATCAAGTTTAGCTTAAATAAATGTCCATATGTGCAAAAGCTGTAAGGATTTTGCCTATTAGTTCATCAACAAAAATATTCCTCAAATAAAAATGACAATAACAGCAGTGGTTCCAGGTTCACAAACGTGGAAATTACTTCTAATAAATTTGATATTTTATTTTGAACTGTTGGTTGAACAAAACATGGCCTTTGACTTGGTTCTAGGATATTGTGATGGATATTTCTCACTGTTTTCTGACCTCCTAGAGACCAAACTATCAATAGAGAAAATACACATTAATCGACTAAAAGGAATAGGTGCATTATGGTCACTGCTCCTCTACCATTTGCAAAATACTTGAAAGTTTGTTATTTATGAAAGATATTAACACTTCTTTGTAAAAAAAATGTTCACAGAGGGATAGCATTACTCTATAGCTGGCATTCAGAGGTGACAGCACAGTTTGCAGCTAATGGGATGCCAAAATCACAGTGAGGACAATAAATGACACTGTGCTGATTTTATATGTACCTTTAATCCAAAAATATCAATTCCCTGTGGGTGTCTGATGAGTACAGTGAAACACACTCATTCCACAGTTTCTCACTAAAACCTCATGTCTGCTGTTTCAGTCTCTGAAAATTGTTGCAGGATATTCTATGATGGTATTTTGAAATGACCCTAAAATAAATTAAGGAACAACTCAATTATTGAAGGGACAGCTACCTGTTAACTGTGCCAGACGTTTGTGCAGTGACACGCCTGATACTGATGTTGTCTTTGAGATACAGACATAAAAGTCTTCATCTGCATTGCAACAACTAAATCAGCCAACTCACTGGAAATGGCAAACTTTGCCTCATATTACACTGACTTCACATTCTATAAATATGCTGTATACATAATCTCTTTGCAATTAGTGTATTGAATAGATAATATATTGTTGAGTTGTTGAATGACGCTATAAAAGTTTGGACTGGTTGTACGTAGCATGACAGCAGCCCCTGGTGGTTATGGCATTTAACATCTTTAAATATACCTTAACATTTTCTGTACTATATGAGAATTACAGCATATCCTAATGGATATATAAGCCACATACAGCATTTTGTATGAAAACTTAAATATAGTTTTTCATATCAGGCTAATATCCTTTAATTAAAGTCTTTTACTGATTATAACCTAACATAGCAGTCATTCATGTGTGATAAGTACACTTCTAAGCAAAGGGAGATGGATATCTTTAAATACCCTTTTTCACACTCTTCAATTAGAATTTGATTTTGTGCAATTGCCCATATCAGAAACCAGTAATTTTAGATGGTGTCAGCTTGCTTTTGCCCTTTAGCAAAGGATACCATATAAAGAGAGACAGGGCAATTTCACTTTAAGCACAGAAAACCACAAATTGCTTCTCTTATGTGTGGAGCCAAACACAATCAATTCTGGCCTTGGGCAGAGCAACACAATCTCCTGCTTATGTAGTCATTAACGTGCATATTTACCTGGGGAAAAAAACAGGCACTGGAAAGGTTAATGTTGCCAATATCTTTACGGTCTTTGATTGAACATACCTCAGCCTCTGCATAGCCTTTGGTTGTATATCATGCATCTTGATGGGGATCATCATTCCTGCTCAGCTACTGCTGCCACGTTGAACCTCGGCTTGTGACCACTCTGTCTGTATGCTCCCGTCAAATAAGAAATGACTACCTTGTCTATCTATTCTTCTTAAAACAACTCCTAACACTGACTGGGCTCCACCAGCTAATTCTAGATCCATTACTGAGTTGAAGAGCCTCTCACCTAAGTTGACACCTGGCTAGTTTCAAACTGGTGACTTATTAGATCTGATTGCACCATTAAAACCTAATATACTTCTTGGCTGGTTAAAATTCAGTCAGGAGGACTATTCTTTTCTACTCTATTCTCATACCATGCTGTCATTCACCGCTGTCACACACGCTCACACTTCATTTCCTGCTGTCATTGTCTGGGGCTGTATGAGATATCAGCTGTTCTCATCCAACTAGCAGCACAGCAGCACATCCTCATTGTTAGCCTATCATCTTAGCCTACTGTCTTTTTTAAATATGATCCTCTCTCTGCTTTTACTTCATTGATACTGCTGTTACATCCACCTCCCCTTCACCACCCAGTCTTCACAGATTCACTAGCTCCATCGTTCATCAGCCTCATCAGTCATCAGCCACCACCACCACCACCACCAGTGTCAGGAATCCATGGGGGGATCTATCTTGCTGCCGGGCAGATGGTCCTTGATCACAAAATCTCCCTGTAGAGTCAAAGCGCCAAAGACTTTCTGACAAGACTTAATTATCACATATTATCTGCTGTGATAAACAATTATCTTGGCTTCACTCACTTGTCTCTCCTGATTGAAGCGATGTGTAAATCAGTTGTGATAAAACAGCTGTAGCTCATTGCAAACAAAAGCAATCATCTAGCTCACCAATGTAAACAGGGAGTCAGTGACGCATCACTAGCTGTGACAAATCAAAAATTAGTTTCAGGTGGGCAAACTATATGTTAAACTTATCTATAATCATTTATGAAGGTAGGCTTTTTTTAATCAATTGGCTTTTTTATACACATGGAAAAATTTACATCCATGATTCATGCACACAAAAGACAAAAGTAGAGCATAACTAAAATAAATGAGGGAGTCAAATGTTGGACTGTCGTTTAATTATTGAGCTGCACATCTTTTAGCACCTGGCTCATACTGAAAGAAGTGAGCACCCTCTTTTGGACATGACAGGGACTGTAACTCTGCTCTTGTGTGCCAAGGTTCACCAGAGACTTGCAAAGAGAAAGGGTTGCCGTAGCAACTGCAGATAGTAAAAGTGCAACCTCTTGAGTATGACCCGACACAGATATGTTTAATTGTGTAAAGTCTGCTCTTGTCCTCCTGAAGGAAGAGAAAGGCAGGAAGCACAGGATGAAATCCGAAGGTCGGGCCTTGTCGTTTTTAAGTCGGTGACCCTTTGTACAGACATTGTACAGTTTGCCTTTGCAGCATATGTCTTTGTAATAAAGTCTAGAAATAAAATAAGCTATATTTTTGATTAAGTAGATACTTGGTTGGATGAAATTTGTGCCTTGATAAAAAACATTTTCAATTCATCCCCCATCATAAATCCTCAGCAGATGAAATCAATGACATTTGATAACCATAGAACATGTGTGTATTTTTGCGTTGAGTTTGTGCATGCATTTTTTGCTGCACGTTTGTTATCAAACCATTTTCTATTTTTTCACTGCTCTCTGCTAATCATCTTCCAGTGGTTAACAGTGAGTCAGTGGTAGTGCTGAAATACTTTATTAAAAATGAAGTAATTTTTCTCTGCATTTGACCCATCCCTGAGGAGCAGTGGGCAGCCATTACATTATGGCACCCGGGAGCAAACTGGGGTTCAGTATCTTGCTCAAGGATGCTTAGACTTGTAGACTTGCAGGGCCTGGGGATCGAAACACCCACCTTTGGTTCCGCGAGCGACCGCTCTACCTCCTGAGTTTTGTGTTATTATGTTTATATGTTAATGCTGCATGCAGTTCACATCTAGCCTGAGGGAAGCACATCCACCTAATCACATTAACTTACTTGCATCTATAATGCATCAGCAACTACATGCAGGAAGAGGTTGGTGGACACAATAACATGAAAACATATTGCTGTCCTACATGATACCTTTTGCAAGAAAGTTCCATCTTTGATAAATCAGTCAATCTTTGTTAAATTCAGTTTAGTTTAGTTGAGTCAGAAATGTGAAAATGTAACACTGTGATGTTATTGTAGAATTATGCGGGTAACAAATCTACTAAACTTTGATACAAACCCAAAGTATAATTCAATCCATCAGTAAAAACTCTTTAGGTAGGTTTGACAGTATTAGATTTCAGTTATACTGTGTTTGAGTTACTATGTTAACCTCCTGCATTTCCATGCTCATGCCTGTAAAGTGTGTGAAATTCTATTTAAAATATTAATGTTAAATTAGGAGGATTACAGTAATAGCAAAGATAAAATATGTGTATGTTTTCAACAAATATATCAAATAACACCATGATTTGTCCACATTTTCCACACAGTTTTCCACTCGAAGGTTTTTAGATGGGAAAAGCAGGGATTTACTAAAATTAAGAGAAATTTGAAATGTTAAGAGGAGAATAAGATCCACTTCAAATGTCAGTGTCTGTTGGGAGAAACTCAAATATAAGTATAAAGTATAATATATGTAAGTATTGATTCCTGCCGGCAATTAGACTGTTGCAGCAGTAAAAACAATGGGTCTTAAACAGAAAAGACAGGAAGGAATATGAAAGAAGCGGCAACATGACACAAAATAAAATGGGCAGTGAAGTTCATACACATGATATGGATGTGAAGAAAAGCTCATTAAATCTTGGTGAAGATCCAGATAGAAGGGTGGATTCAGGAATTTTTTTTACACAACTTCTCATAATATTGTGACTGAACTGATTTGCACAAAACATCTTGAAGGGATTGGGCATGGGCCAGCAGCCTAAACAGGCATGTCAGATTGTTCAGCCTTGGTTGTGTTATCTTTTATTAGACATCTTTAATTGTTATCTTAATCTTTTTTTCTTTACTTTTTGGTTATTTTGTGTGCATTAGTCTCTACATTTAAATTTAAACTTCTTTTTTTTTTAAATCAATTGCTTGTAAAGAACTTCATATTGCATTTGATTTGTTCGAAAGGTGCTAAAGAAACTGACTGACTGCTACTGCACCAGTCCAGCTGACTATTCCTTCACCTGCGGACAATTCCTGGTATCAGTATGCAAACCTCACTGCCAGGAAAATGACAAATTACTCCTATTAAGTACCTGTTGCTGACAGTCCCAGTCACGACCCACACAGGTGCCCAATATCATGCAGAGACTAGGATGGAGGATGACACTGACTTGCCCAAAAGACAAAATTTGTATTTTGGACCCCAGAGACTCTTACAACACTGATCCAGACGTGTCTTTTCCAATGTTTGCATTATCATGGATCTCATTTGTCTGACATGTCTATTTAATGTTCAGCTCACATGTCCTCCTTATTCCCAGAAGTGTCAGAACACAGCGGGGCCACCCTGCCAGCTCTATGTATAATGGACAGAAGGCTTCAGTTTGAATGAGAATCTTGTTAACCGACTGTTGTTTTCTTTGCTTTATCATCATACATGTTTGCCTTTTCAATTTTCAGGATTTCTTGGAACCTCATACATTATTCATTGCTCTTATTATATCATTTTGATGAAGTGCATTCAGACTGGGCTGACACCTTGTTTTTTTCCCCCTCTGTTTCATTATTGGTCAAGGGAGTTCGGCATGGCATGGCTTTTACTGACTTCCTGCCTAATAGGGAGGAGATGTTTTTTGGACCATGCTCATATGATGTTAGACAACCCTCTGGGTGTTCATCTCTGTATTAGTGATCACCCATTAGGAGATCGCCATGTCCAGTTGGTCCGGCCTGACCAACTCTGTCATCATTGGATGAGACTAAATGTGACAATTAGTGTATTCATCTGTTTTAGCAAGTAAGATTTAATCTTATGATTGAGTGTATTCATTACTACAATGTTTTAATTAGAATGTTGTTATTTGAGTAACATATGTTCAAGATGAGTAATGAGGATAATAGAAATTTAGACAATGTAAAGACAAATGTAAGATTGAATTTAATTAGAAATACTGAGTTGACCAAACTCAGTTTTTATCAATTTGTTAATAAAACTCATTTTATTTTAGTTACTTTGGCATCAAGAAAACTGTCAAACTCAGTTTACTTGAGTTTGGTTAATTTAAACAAACCAAGTACTGGGAACTTTTGCTTTTTTCAGTACTTAGTTACATTCCACAAGTATATTACTCTTGTACTTAAGTACCCCACAAATTAGAGCTACTTTACTTGAATAGCCTGTTTTCTGTTCTTACCACTTTCTACTTGTACTCCACTACTTTTCATGGGAAACAGCCCTTTTGTAATGTGAGAAAAGTTGGATAAATGGTACTTTTGTTTTGTAAAACTCTACTTAGTATCAGGTATTCTACTCAGCTTCTAAAATCTTTAATTCACATTCAGATCTGTTTCATAGAATGCTCTTAACAGCTGTGGCAAAAGCACACAGCAGAATAGATTCACATGTACTTGTTCATTGTTCTGCAGATGTCCTGTTCAATGTTGGGCTACTGACAGGTTTTTGCCCATGTGAGAATAAATGTTTAATGACAGTTGAAACAACCACTTTGTTTTGCATAGTGGGTTAATAGATACTGTAGCGTGTTGGAGACAGGCAGGTGGAGTTTCCCAGCATACCTTGAGACAATGTGTTTAAGGCCATGAGCCCAAGTAACCTGTGTTTAAATGTGTCCTGAATAATTATCAGTTAAGCAGTAATTACTTCTTTAGAAATGTTTCAATAGAAAATGATTAGTTATACAACACGTCTGCTCCATGAGTTAAGTCTCTCACATGGTTAGTGACGTCCTGCCTGGGTGATGCAAGAGGGTGAGAAAATAAAATAGTGTGATGTGTTGTAATAACAGGCACTCCAGAGTATAAAGTAAATAACTTTGTCAAATTCATGTAATAAGAAATTTCAGCATGTTACAAAACTATTTAAGAAGCAGTTTTATTTATGGTAGTTTAAGCTATCACAACAACAGTAAGCAAGCTAATTTAAGTGTTACACACACAAAATAAAGAAGTTGGTTTAAGTGTTGCACACTCAGAATCTCAAGTTTACTTTTCTTAATTTATCTAAGGCAATGAGTTTGCATAATATTTTTAAGTAACTCAATTTATTAGATTTTACAGTGTAATGTCATGTACTGTTTTTACATTCTGTTATACTTATGAGGATGATTAATCTGTATTTACACAATTTGAATAAGCTGTCCTAGGCCGTGCTGATAAATATGATATAAACATGTCAGTGCGTCAGCTGCTCTGCTCATATGATGTAAACATGAATCAATTGTTGTGCTTATCTGAATAAGGAAAGTCTTATTAACAAAAAGTTGTGACTCATGGCCAGGAGGCTACTAAGTGTCTGAGTGTACTGAGACATTCTGTGTGTGAGGGACTTGCATCACCACTTACTTCCTTGTGAGTATTTCCGCCTGTGTATAAATGTGCTCTGTCTAATCACTCTTTGCTCTCACTTGTAGAAACCTGCTCTCTGTACAGTGTCCTGTCCCTTTGCAAATGCAGTAAACATACAGAAACTGATCTTGGTTGTCTTTGTCATTATTCAGAACAGAAAATCCACAACATACTCAACAAAATATCTTATAAGAAAATGAAAAATGGTATATATGCTGTTTTCACTCTGGCAAACCTCAATTCAATCAGCTATGCAAAGTTACCTAGTTAGTTTGGTGGTCTATTGTAGTGTATAATAATAATAGATCAGAGAGAACAATCGAGGACTTTAATATAATACACCTGTTTTAGTGAGGACACTCAGTTATTTAATGAAACCAGGACTTTTACAAAGTAAAAGACTTATTTATAGAAAAGCAGATATGTGGAGAAATGTACAAAACATTGTCTCTGAACCACATGAGGACAGTCCACCGTATCATCAAACACTGAAAGAAGCATCAGACAATTCAAATCAAGGCGTCCCTCCAATCTGTGCACCTGGGTAAGAAGTAAACTGTTAAGAGATAATAATCTGAAACTAAAAACAACTTTAAATCATTCAGTGGATGCAATTATAGTAAGAGTGAATGAGTTACATTTACTGAATGCTGTAAAGTATGGCCTGTCATGATGGTGGGAGGAAACCGTTTTTCTAAATTAAAAATGGAGGGGGGGGGGCTCATCAGGGTGACAAACAGCCCAAAGTCAGAAAAAAAGTTAACTAAAGTTTATGACTTCATAATGTAATGCAACTGTATATATATATATATATATATATATATATATATATATATATATATATATATATATATACACATATATATATATATATATATATATATATACATATACTGTATATATATATATATGTGTGTGTACTGTAAATGTAACTGTAATTCAGATTTTTTTTATTGGTTAATGTTTTTCAGCTTTTGAACCATTTGAACCAGCAATTATTTGTCTGGTCTCTAATGGAAAAGTTCACAGCATCTAACATTAGATGGCTGCAATTACTTCAGAAAATGATGATGACTAATTATTATTAAAATTATTAAGGGTGCTGAGATTAAATTTAGATGTGCTTGAGTAATCCTTAAAAGGGTCTAAAATTGCTCATGCCTTTATTCAATTAATCAATTAGGCATACTGGATTGGGAGAAAATTAATCTGAAACAATTTTATAATCAGCCTTTTTTTCATTGTTCTTACCAAGTAATCAGATGGTTATTCTTTCATATTGAATTAAAGAAATGTTCTGCCATCAGCCTATAATAACAGAATATAGCGAAAATGCCTATTTTCCCAGTGCACAAAGGGACAATCAGATTTCTTCTTTAACAGCCTAAGAGCAAAAGATCAAAATCCGCATAGCTCTATATTCAATTTTCTATCCTATATGACAATGAGAACTGGACTGGTTGCAAAGAAGACATTTTGACTTCAAATCAGAAAAAATGCAGACTGAATAACATTAGAAGGCTCAGTTCAATTCACTCTCTCAGGAACAGTAACAGTAAACAAGCATGCATAACAGCAGGAACTCTCAGTGGAATGCAGCAATCATTAAATGACCTATGAAAGTCCTGCTATGACACGTGAAAATGAATTTTGTGCAACCAGTCCCTCGCCTCATTTCAGTAGGCTAGAAACTAGCAAGTGATTGGCTTTTTTTGTTGAATTTAAAATATATATATATATATATATATATATATATATATATATATATATATATATATATATATATATATATATATTATTAATTGCTTATTACGTTTCTATCGTCTGCTTACTTGAAGTTTAAGTGTTATGTGACAAGGGTTATATGTAAGATAAGCCTAATATTTTAGTTCACATTATTGGATAAGTTTTTGGAATCATGTCGGCGCTGTCCATTACCTGCGGGTGCTGAAACTGAATCAACCAGCATTAATAACCCTTTAGTGATTTTTGGCATATTACGGGTTTGACGTAAAGCTTTGATTTTCCAAAGCAATTTCAATTTCAAAGCAATTCAATTAAATCAACCTCTAACAAGTGGCCAGGACAAGCTGGCTAGAGCCAAAAGTACCAGTTTCCCTCACCGGCTCACTACAGTCGGAGCGTGGTGTTGCGTTTTCCCCGTATCCGTTGCCCCAATTCTTTAACGTCTGATATGTAATTTTCTTACGCTTCCTGAACAACTAAAGGTTAAACTACGTCGTGGGCGTAGCAGCTCCTTGTAATGGCGACCGTGCCGTAGATTTGCCGAGGTTTGTGAAGATGAAGCGGAGAAGAAGTTATTTCTTTTAAGCAAAACGCCGAGGTTCCCCGGAGGAGGACTTTGCGTCTACAACCATCATCTTTACAAGTGGTAAACTTAGCTGTACCTTTGAACTTTCGTGTCCTTCGAAATGATGAAGCTCAAGTCAAACCAAACCCGGACGTACGACGGGGATGGCTACAAGAAGCGGGCCGCCTGTCTGTGCTTCAGGAGTGAAACTGAGGAGGAGGTGAGTCCGGTGATGTTTCTGTCTGGCGGGCCAAGCTAACATTAGCAGTCGTAGCTGCTATTAGTGTCTTGTCTCTGTAAATCGGTATCTTTATCAGCACAGCTGGTGTGTATGTCAGTTTGAAACAAAGACACACTCGTGTCTGTAACCCTTGTATTGTCTGCAGATGTTGTGTGTTAAACGTTGGTTTCGATCTCATACTTATTCAAGTGTTATGTAAGCCTCTTTAGTTGTGCATATAGCAACACCGGGTTTTTCTATTCCGCTTTCCTTTGAATAGTCAACCTGTTAGCTGAATGATAATGCTAATGTTAGCATGCTAACTAGCCGTGTTGCTGCCTAGCGCAGCCAGCCGGCCGGCTGTCGGCCAGCGACCACAGCCCACAGTATTAGTCTTTGCTGAGTTGTGACTATCTCAATGAGATTCGGCTGGATAGAAATGATTGTTTACCTTTCTAAAGTGACAAACGTTTATCTGGTCTTATTAGAGATGGTTTGGCGAGCGAAATAACTTAGGCGTTCATGCAACTGGTATTGCTAGCCAAACATTGGACTGACATGTTGCTATAGCCATTAGATGAGCTAGCTTTTGCCAATAGAAAACACTAGTCGTGATACCCGGTTAACGTCACGTTAAGTTACGTCGCTTTGTGTTAGGTTTTTGTCGTGATGAAACAAATTTAAGGATATCAATATTTGGATAATCGAGTCAGCTTAGTGTCAAACTTGAAAACTTAAGTCGTGCACACACTTTACCAGGTAGTCAAAATATCTGCTATCATACCACTAGTTTACCTTGTGCACTCTCCCATGAAAACCACTGAAAGTTGTCTAGTATTTAGTGTAGATATTTGAGATCAAAGATGATTTGGGTAGCTGATGTTAAGGCAACAGTACGCACAAAGATGTCTTTGTAGTGAATACATTTCACTACATTCACGGATTGAGGCTAATGTATCATCCTTGATAAAGTGGAGGCCAGATTGTGAAAAAAGTGGCTGTTGATTACAAGAAGCATGCCACTTTGACCTGCAGATTGATTACCAAGAATTTACCATGCTTATGTGGCAAAAAGCAAGCTCTGATTCATACCCTAGCTATTGAGTTGTATCAGCTATTTAATCAGTTGTGTGATTTGCAAGCATATATTACTAACTGCATTCCCACAAATATCTAGCTGTCTCTTCAAGGATATCCTTGTAAGTGACCTCCACCAATGTGAGTTGGAGGTGCTTATGTGATAACCCATGTGTGTTGGTTTGCAAGATGTCTCAAAGTTTGGATGATACTTGGTCCATGAAGAGTTCATTAAATTTTGAGGTGGATCTGTGCACAGATTTTGCATCGCTTTTACAGGTTCCTCAACATTGCAAGAAGGGCTGCTATAAGTAGGTTCACATATAAGACAGTAACAACATTAACAAAGTGCAATAAGTAGGGAGCATAAATTCTAAATAACTACTGTATTTACTAAATATAAGCAGTCTCACCTAGAAGTCAGTAATAACAATAATACAGTGCAACTAATGGAACTTGCATATTAAGTAACTGTCTGTGTGGGATATACTATGAGTCCATTCAGTAAGGGCTGATTTATTTTTTGGTCTTCATGTTTCTTGCCAGGAAATCCTACATGTTCACTTTGTCCAGTTTAAGGGAGGATCTCAATGGAGTGACAACATTGCCAGCTGCATTGATTACACACTTTGTGGGAGTGCTCACTGTGTTCACATATGTTTGGCCAACCTTTGACAAAAGATGGAATCAAGCTTGATTGTACCGCCACCAGGCAAGAGGATCTGAATGCAAGTCGATTACCTCCTGCAGATACAGTCCTCACAAGTTCAAAGTTGTTGTTGGTTTTTTTCGAGCAAGTCTGTGAGATTCATGTTTTTGGGAGGAGGAGATGTTACACTTGCTCCTCCATCTCCAGCCGTTTAAGTACGCATGGCACTATCTCCATCTTTGTCACCATTCTGCTCCTCAGGCACTGCCAGCATCTCCTTCGGAGCGCATCTCTCAGATACATTTTAGCGACCTCTGTTTGATTAAATAATTTTTGCCATGGAGTACATGTTGTTTATCAAAACCCTATATCAGTATGATTAATTCGAAGATGTGGTGTTAGATTAGACATATTTCCTCATATCATGGATACTTTATTACTAACAAATGCAGCATACTGCCTCATCTAGGTTCGTTGAGAGTGCTAGGAGTAGGTTTTCAGGGTCAAGGAATTGGTGGTATTACTTAATTTGGCATGAGGCTGATCTGAGTCAAGTGATGTAATCATGGCTACATCACCATAGTGTGCAATGATGTGACGGTGGTATCTGTGGAAGTATGTACTTTCTGAGTGCTTTCTAGTTTATAGTGTCATAATTGGCAGTTAAGTGTCACATGTTGTAGTTTGGCTTTTCTTGCATCTAGTACTCACATAGATCACTGAATATGTGTAATTACAAACCAATGAACACAATTTCCAACAATGTTGGGTTAGACTGTCAGGCTTAACAAGTTTTGTGCTTTGCAGGTCCTGCTGGTGAGCAGTAGTCGACATCCTGACAAGTGGATCGTTCCTGGAGGGGGCATGGAGCCTGACGAGGAGCCCAATGATGCTGCAGCTCGAGAAGTGTGTGAAGAGGTTGGTTGGTTGTATTTTATGCTTATATTTTTCGTTTGTTTTTTTTGTTTTAACTGACTGATGTTTCTAGATAAGCGTTTCAATATAGATGTGCAGTGTCAAACCTAACACTTGTATCTAAAATGTTGGTGTGAAACATGCCTTTCTGTTCATAGCAAGGAATGTTGTTCTGAGAATGGATTTACATTTCCAGGGTGGCACATAAGATGTATTAAGTTTCATTTCTATTAAATCATGTCTGTATATAACACTGGGCCTAATACCATGCTCTCAAAACCCATTTTGTCAGTGCAGTCATCCTGTTTGAATGGACAGAGAAAGAGAGCCTAGCAACATGTAAGCTGTATCATAGCATCATGTTACAAAGCAGTGTTTAGGTGTCAAAGGATGACACGCTGAGATTGAAGCCTGACTACCTAGTAGTTGCATTGCAGCAAAAGCCAGATCGACAAATACAGCATCTGAAGGAAAACGATCAGTTTTCATTCTTTGTATGTTTCAGATAGGTCCATTTTCACAATGTCAGCCTTGAGGCATTTTGAAGGACAACATGTCTTTGTGTTTGGTGTGTTGGAGAGGATAGGCAGCAATTACTTCTGAGACACTTCTGAAATGCTTTAGAAATCGATATCCTGCTTATACCTCCCATGTCCGTCTCTTAAATCAGGTGTCCCTCTGAACATGCTCTTGGGACATTGAACAGAATAGCGACAGGGCACTGAAGACAATGAATCTCATTCGGCTGTTCAGTCGGTGGGTCACTATCCATATAAAGCCTGTGATTCATCACACTGATGGATGCTGATATCATCCCTTATTCTGGCTCCTGCTGTTTAGTAGGTTTGGCTTTTGCAGGACACCCTGGCTTGCCAACAGATTTCCACAGGGTCAAAAGTAATGTCTCATCACTGCTGAGTTTAAGTCCCTAAAGGTTCACTCAGAAACTTTTTGGAGGTTGGCACGTGATGCATCACTATGTTCTAAAGTTGTCAAGTGTATCAAAGTATCAGTGTTTTTTCAATACCACGTGTTTAAAATAATGCAATATCTGCTTTTGGTTGTATTGAAAGTAGCTATTAAAAGAACAGATTTCCAATTAGATTTTCAGCTTAAGACTACACAAATAGTGTCAGTTTGTGTTCAGTGACTTTATCTGTGCCAGCACTGTGGCAAGTTGTTAACAAAAAAACATTATCCTATTTAGTTTTCCTTGGAGTTCTTTTTCCATCCCCTGGCATATAGTATAATGATGGACATATAATGCTATCACTCTGTTTGTCTGTCTGGAAACATTTCACAGACCGGGGCATAACTCAAAAACTGTTTAATATTTTTTCAAGAAACTTAGTAGCTAACACACAAAATATATGCAAGGGTCGTGCCTTTTGGCATTTTGAGATTTTTCACATTGTTTCTCTTTTTTTCTTTTTGCCAGGGTATCGAAAGAAGTATCATGTATTTTTTTTATACTAACGTTTCATTGAATAAAAATCAACCATTAGTAGATTTTTAAAGGCTGATTATAATTGGATAAGATAACCTTTATTCATCCCCAAAGGGAAATTCTGGTGTCATGGCTGCAAAAGTAGCCGAAAAGGTTAAGAACAGTTACTAAACAATGGACAAACCAGAAGAATAAAATGGTGATGAAATGTAGGTGGAATTTATGATCATATGTACGTCTGCACTTTGTAGTAACTAAACCATTGTATTAAGGTTCACAGGCGTGTGGTCAAATGTCTGTTGTGTAGCCTGATGGCTACTGGCACAAAAGACTGGCAAGGACACTTAGTGGTGTCCTGAGTCTGTAGCTCTTTTTACACAGAGACTGCCTAATACAGTAGCTCCGCAATTAAGTCCCTTCTTCACACTGCCTTTGTTTATTTACAATGAACAAAAGAACTGCGGCATAACGCCACCTCGGTGCGTGTTACGTAATACAGTAGAATCTGCATCTATTGTCACGAGTCATATGCGTGTAGCAGCAAATGGCAAAAACAATCATCTACTGTCCTGTTATATGGTGATTTATTTTGTTGTAACAGTTTGCTCTCTTGGTACCACCGTAGGTTCCTCAATTAGCACACAGATGACTTCAGGAAACTACTAATAATTCACAATTAATTAGCTAATTATTAATTAGCTCTCCTGTTAAGCCTTTGTACCGTTATTGCGCTCCACCTTTGTAGCGGTGAGCCGCAATAAACGTGAAACGTTTTGAACAGGCTGTGTAAAATGGGCTTGTGGCTAAATGCACTCCTCATCCTCACCAGGTCAGCTAGATAGAAAGAGAGGAGTTCTTGAAGTTAAGGTCAGATCAGTACGAACCACAGAGCGAGCTTTCTTACCAAGCTTGTTAAGCCTGCTGGTGTCCATAGTGCTTATGTTGCACACTGTAGCCAAAAAGAGGACACTGGCTACTACTGACTGGTAAAACATCAGTAGCAACCTGTTGCACATTGAATGATCGGAGCCTCGTCAGGAAGAACAGATTGTTCTGCCCCTCCTGTAGAGCAGTGTCATCCATTCTGTCCAATTCATTGTTCACATGTACTCCAAGGAAGTTGTAGATGTCCGCCACTTCCTCCACTCAAATTGTAATAGGAGTTGGGGTCGCTGCTGATAGTCAACCACCAGGTCGTTTGTATTTTCCTAACAATAATGATAGTTTGAACAAGAAGCAATTTATAAACATTTAAATATTATTTTAATTATATGTTTTTAGCTGTTGATTTCCCTCAAGGAGCATAATTCTAGGTGACTGGTAGAGGCTGCACAGCCATGGATTAATGTAGCAGAACAATGCCTATTGCTGCTGATTAATGGTTCTACCTCTAATATCTCATTTTAACATTCTAGTATCATGACAACCTTACAATGTTCTGTGATTTGTTAAGCCTCTTATTGGACGGTGTTGTGGCAAGACATATCCTAATCCTGGTGATCTTATTCCGATGACCATATTAATGGTGAGTCATAGCTTATGTTTATTGGTTTGGAATCTTGCCAGGGATGAAAGTGAAGATCCAGCACCCAGGAGTATGCCAAGGATAGAGAGGGTTCCTTTGTCTATCTGACAGTTCCCAACCCTGACTTAAGCTTGGATGGTGGTCATATGCCCCGACTCTGCACCGAGAAGACATAGGACAAGTTGTTGCACAAGTTGTAATCCAGCCTCTATGCTTTACATTATCTTCACATGATGTTTTCATTATCTTCCCAACATGATACCCAGTAGACTTTATATATGTGAAGGCTACTGGGCAACATTTAACATCTCATAAAAGCATAGATGTTGACTTTTGACCTATTACTTAATACCTCACACGTCCCGTTCTTTTATATATGATCTTGCTTAAGGCCCAAAGAGTTCCAAGACTGAGTTCCTGGTTACAGTGTGTGCAGTCTACATTATATTTATAGACTGAAACTGGAACCTGAAGAAGAAGTGTCAGCAAGTGGTTTGGCTCTGTATCTGAGCCTGTCCCACTATTCAACTTTAAGAGTTAAGATTGGCTTGGAAATAATTTTTGTACTAAGAATATGTTCAAAGGTTACCAACAGTGAGAAATGTTGAAGGTGTCCTCTCTCAAGGAAAGGTTGTGACATTTGTATGGTTTTGAATGTAGGATCATGGGAAGAGGACTGGTAGTTGAGAGCAGAACAGTTTTTCTGTTGTTGGCTGATGACCTTTTTACATGATCTTCTCTGATACTCAAAACATCATGCCGAGAACCCGTCAATATGTAATAGTAAGTGATAGCTGAGCAGAGGTGATGACAAGCATTTTCAGCTGTAGAATTTAGAGCTACAACTGACAACAAATCAAATGCCAGAATATTGGGATATTTTGGTAAACGAGTAAGTCTTGGAGTCATCGAAATATCTTTGGTTTTTTCACTGTTGGTAGAACAAAAGTATTTTGGGTTACAATATGCCATGAACATTTAAAAACCTCATGTCCAACTAACAATTTGGGACTATAAATGCTTGTTTGCACTTTGTCTGGCAAATTTAATCTTGCCGTCGGATACATTATAAATAGAGGGAGAATCAGAGCATGCATGGCATAAATTCAGTTTCTGGTCAAATGAAATTACTGTTTTGTCTGTGTCATCTCGAGGTTATTTGGAGTATTCGGCAACAACCAAGGAATTAAAATGAGAGAATTTTTATGGGACAAAAACAATCTTATAATGTAATCCACTTCAACACTTCACGCATACATTTCATAATTACCATGAATTAAATTAATGCCTCACTTGGAAGTCTCAACAAAACTTTACTAGGTTAGAAAAATTACTTTATTGGCAGGCTGTTAGATTGCATTACTTTATACCAGTGTCATGTTTTGTTTTGGGGTTTTTTTGGCATTTTGCGTTATTTAGATGGGACAGATGAAGGTATGACAGGAAATAGGGAGAGAGAGTGAGGGGATAGACATGTGGCAAAGGGCGGTGAGCGGGAATGGAACCCACGGCCACCTCTATTCATGGGGCACATGCTTAACCCACTGCGCCATCTGTGCCCCATAGTGTTACGTTTTTATGTATTGTCCCCCTCTGCCTCTTAAAAAGAAAAGCGTTTAGTTGTTAGTTGTGACTATTCTGTGATGTATATTTGCTAATGATTTGACTAATTTTCCTTTCCTTTCCAGGCTGGTGTGAAGGGGACTTTAGGTCGCTTAGTTGGAGTATTTGAGGTGATGTTTGCTTTAGCCTTTTTTTTAATAGTCTTAAAATGTCAACATACATTGTGTGATGTTTGTGAATGAAATAAAAATGTATATATATTTCTCCCCCCAACAGAACCAGGAGAGGAAACACAGAACCTACGTCTATGTTCTTATTGTAACAGAGTTGCTGGAGGACTGGGAGGATTCGCTCAACATTGGTAAAGCCCTGCATTTGTTTACAAGTCAACATGGGTGTCATGGGGGAAAATATTCTCAGGCAGTTGATGCTGTCTGTAGCTGTATTTTTCTGTCCCAGACCTTTGAGATATTACCGCTCAGGGATTTTATTGTAAAGTAGATAATAAGACCAGCATTGCTCCCACCCATGCGATGGTCACTTTGATGCTGTTTACAGTAATGATAATTCATGAATATTTTTTTCCCCTCATGCCGTGTCTCACATGTCTTAACTTGCTCCACAATGGTGTTTGGTTCTGTCAACAGGGAGAAAAAGGGAATGGTTTAAAATAGATGATGCCATACAAGTGTTGCAGTGTCACAAGCCTGTGCAGGCCCGCTACTTCGAGGCTCTCCAGGAGAGTTGCCTGACCAGTAACGGAACACCTTTGGTGGCCACGATAGGTGGGGACCTCTCCCCTACCTACAGCATCAATCAGAGCTCCGTCTCGGGTATCAGATAACTAAAACCAAAACTCTGTACCCCCCAGAGCTTTTGCCACCACTTGCGCTCTTACTTGTGTCTCTTCTCTTCTCTTCATTTTTTTGTCTCAATAACATGGTTTGCCTTGCCAACTCCTTTGTGCCAGAACTGTGGCACAGACTTGATGACAAGTGTTGGGTGAATAGTCTGAAACACTCTGTAAATGTAATTTTTGACCCCTCTTCTTTTCTTTGTACTGACAACTGCATGACATGTCTCCCTGCGCCCCTCATTCTCTTTCCTTAACGCGCCCTTAGCGTGGTGTTTATTGAATGCAAGAACTACTTTTTACTGTTGTAATGTAAAGGTGTATACGTAGTGCTTAAACTGAAGGCTTTTGGTGGTCTTTTTAATGTTTCCTCCATTTTTTTTTTGTTCATTTTCCTGTGAATGAACGTGCCCATGAGTGTACTCCCTCCACTATTATATGGATAGGAAATGTCTGTTTCTGAATGAACAGAGTTTCGGGAAGTGACTTGTCTTGCATGAGCACCGTTGTATCGTGTCTCACTCGCTCGAGTGATGGGATGCTGACTGTGCAACAGACTTGTGGTAAAGTCTTTGGATTCCCTTCATTGTGGTCCTTACTGTGATTATTGATGTCTCTTTAATAAGAAGGATACGGCCCCTCAGTAGTCTTTTCAATTTCAAGTATCAAGTGTGTTTCTCTCTCGACTGGAAAGCTAGCCAAGCACTACAAATTTCACTCTCAAACAGCATATATACTGTAAGGAGAGTGAAAGAATGTCAACATACAATGTAACATGAACCACCTTTTTCCTCAGTGTCTTTACCTCTTTTTAATCTTTTTTTTTCTTTTTTAAATGCGTTCTTGTGACTACAAAGTCTTCCTCCACATACTGAGAGGGTAGAAGAAGTAGATTTCAAAATGATGGACTTGTAATTTCAAAATTCAACACATATCACTTAAGTTATTAAAAATCAATTCCTTATTTTACTCCTCACATTCAGTTTGGTTAAAAACAATTGTTTACATTGTGTTCATAACATAGCACAGGTGACTTCAGTGGGCACTTTTCATCACGGTCATAATTTTTTTATTTCCAACCCTTCCTTTAGTATTTAATCTGCATCCCCAAAAACACACAAAACACCTGCTTGACGTTGAAAGTAATGGAATCTACATTGCTGTCTTTTGCAAGATGCAGAACAAACAAGCCTTGTACAGTTTGAGACCTCGTTTTTAACATGTAAAATGGTTTTGGATACTAGTTTATTTTTCTCTTTTCTCTTCTGGCAAAAGTCTCTTTAGCTGAGCTGCATCACTTGGCCTTGATGTGGCATGAGGCAGCTGGCTCAATACTGTGAAACTGGAGGCGCTGTAGATAACATGTTAGAAGTTAGTTGTAAATTGTTTATTTCTGTATAGATCAAAGGTGATAGTCCAAATGACAAAACACCTTCTACACATCTATGAGTTGTACATGTCATTTCAACTGAGGCAGAAAGACCTGATTGAGCTCATGGCATTGAATTTGGGGCTGTTGGAAATTTTCTCTTGAGATGGCATAGAATACATCCAAAGATTAAGAACAAGAAATGTGGCTGTAGGTAAGAGTGAAGAGCCTATTTGTAATTTAATATTCCCCAAATCCTTTCAAGAATTTCGTGCAAAAGAAATTTGTAACCGTGAAGGATTACTGTTTTTTGTCCCATCTTTGGCTCCATAGAAGTTACTCGGACACAAGCCCTTTTCAGGCCAGCAGCTGATCCACATAGATGGTTTCTGTTATTGGTCTCGGAGAAAACTCTAACTCTATTTTGTGGTGTTCTGTCCCATCTTTAATCCTACAATAACATATTCTCAGCCACTTTGAGGCATCATTGACATATTACCACTTTTTTAATGAGCTAACATATTGGCCAATAGTTACACATTTGGCATTCATTTAATATTGTGTTTCAATCCATCCATTAAATGTAATACCAATATTCACTCTTATTATTCTTATTCTTATATGAACTCTTTTGCCCAGTTTTGGTCTCCCCTAACTCCTGAGGGAATAACTACAGCTCCAATGTTACCAGCTATGTCCTAACGGTGACCTTACACTAGCAAGTAGCAGTATTAGTTTATTGATAGTAATCCTCTGATCAGGTTTGTGTCAAAAAATATACATTTTGTTTTGTCTTTGTTAAACTTATGAGGTTTGAAAAATGTACTGTCTCAGTGTAGTAGATGCATGTTTAGCATTTAAAGTATCAGAATTCACCTGTCCAGAAACTGAAAGGGAAAAAAGCCCTCATAATACTATTGCATTGTGAACGGTGTGGATCAACAGCTAACCTGGAAAGGGTGGGAGAACCGTCTACAGCAACAGCAGCAGCTGATATTCTTATTTATGGTCTTGTCTACCAGTACATGCATGTATGTTTGAGGAGGGCACAACTATGTCAGCTAATCTAGCTCTGCACAGGTAGAAATATTGACCTATTTTTAATCCATGAATGAAAATATTTTTCTGAATGGCAGTAAATGTGAAGTCTAAAGTCTCCATTGCAACAGTTTTTTTTTTCTGTGTATCAGAAAGGTGTGGTGGCTAAAGTCTTGCTTTATGATGAGGCACCTGGTACATCGTGAGCTCATCATGTTGCTTATTATAGACCTATTATTCTTCACTGAAATGTCCAGTTGGATGTTAAGGAGAAGAACTTAAATGGCTAAAAGAAAATAGAAACCCTACAGCTGAGTATTTGGTGATTTCATGCGCTCTTGATGGTTTGATGCGGGTGGCAGGTACTGTCAAAATGAATGTGAGGAGAATTTCCACAAGTAACATCTAGTGACTTAATTATGATGAAAATGACTCGTTCTTTATCCATAAGTTTTCTATTGTTATTGACAAGCTAATATGTATATAACTAACACAGCTCACTCAGCCAGACAAACTTTGGTTTTGGTCAATAAGAATAAATGCAATTTTTAACAGCTCCTTTCTAACTCCAAATTCAAGCAGTTCTTGTCACAAGTGAAGTGACGTAGGCTGGAGTTTAGGAGGGATTTAATGAAGTAAATGTCTCCACATGAGCACACTGGAGTTAAGATGCAGCACATGCATTTTTCCCTGGAGATTTCCGCTACCATAATTGGCTCTTTTGTACATAAAAGAAAAAACAGGATGATTAATTGAGGGAACAATTAGAACTCCACATAAAGTCACTTCCTTTAATATTACCAAAGGTGATGGTTTAGATTTATTGCCCCATCTGGTGGCCAAAGCAAACATTTTAAAGACATCACTTTGCAGCTGAGGATTGCAAGTTTTCTTTAGCACAATGGTCTGGTGGCCATTTTCCTAACCGAGTGAATTTAATGTGTTGAATGAAAAGGTGGTGATAAGGCTACCCCAAATACTTACAAATGAATAACAAACTAAATGTTTGTGCAATTCTAGCCGTTGACCTCAACCTTGAAGTTTCATACTCATAATTGTGTTCTCCAAGGTATTTGTGTCACTGGAATTTTCTTTTCCTCTCTTTTGTCATTTGGGACTGGAATAAAACCAGTGCAAGACTGAAGATTGTAATATAAATGTGCCAACAAATAAACACCAGTATTTCACATTCAGGCCAGTGTCATTATTTGTGGTTACATCAGTGAGACCTTTTAATGTTTGTTTCCTACGGTTCTGATTTTTAGTAATACTACAGAATGCAGTTAATAAGATTGAAAACTGCATGTTGTTTTTTAAATGTTTTTAAGATGTGGGTGGACTAACTTTGTACCGAATCGGTACTACATGCAGTCTGTACAGGTTTTAATTAAATGGTACGTGTTCACTATCACAAAGTGTCAAGTGCTACACTGTGGCTCCAATTGCCTTTGTTTTGATGACACTTCAGTCCTCAGGCCGTGTCAAACAAAGTATGTCCTATTCCAAGTCACTCAGTGATCAGCACCACACTACAGCCATTGATTGGTGTGTGATACCTCTCTAGTCTACACATTGCAAAAGTGTAATCAAAATTAAGTGTACTGAGTCAGTATGAACCCTAAAATGTTTAGTGCCATTGACTGAGCAACAGTAGAAATGCTTTTTTTTGTCATGCCATCCTGTTCATATTAAATATCAAAGGCAAATTAGGGTTCACGGCTTTATTCAGTATTATCAGCCATACAGAAAAATCATTTTTGTACAAATTATTGGTTGCACTAAAATTTCATATTGACAGAAATTAAATGTTTATTTTATATCAACTTCACAACTATGCTTGCAGGACTAGATGACCATATATAGTTTATACAAGTCATATGAAGTATATATTTGCATCCATTTCATTTTTGAATTGCATTGAGGGGGTGACTGTGTACATAATTTAGTCATTTCCACTGCAAACACACTTCACACTAGAGGCCCCTTTAGAATCAGAATGAGGTATGAAAATATGCCACAGCTAGTGGGTCTGATTTCACACAATACAGTCGTACAAATCACGTGCCACTGCAACAGAGCAGCCAGGGTTGTTCTTCAATGCTCATACAGAACAAACGTGACAGTCATGCATAAAAGCCTCTCACAGCTGACTGTGGAGTGCAGACTGCTTGTAAGGCTTTCATTTTTTAGGAGTGTTTTATCCACAAAGATTCCCACATTTTTAGCTGATCAACTAGTTTATGTAGGAAACAGTCACACTCATTTCACCAGACAGGCACTAGGTGGTGACCTGGTACTCCCTCAACCTAGAAATAATCATTTCAAGTCCACTGTGTGCTACAGAGCCATATTTAATTGGAACCAACTACCAGTATCCACAAAGCAAGCACAGAATAAATATAAAAAGATATTAAAGAGCAAATTTTTGCAATGACCATATGATTGACAGCCGTTTTGTTTTTCCTCTACAAATATTTGTGCTATTTTTTTATATATTACGCTATATTATTTTTTGTTGCTGACATTTTCATTCACTATTCATAATGAATTTTTTATTTTATACTTAATTAATGATGCTCTGTAATATATTCTAGCAGTCATTAAATTGGCAGCTAATGGGGATCCTAATAAAACAACAAAACATGTGAGATTACAGACCCTGGTTTTTATGAAGCCTCGCTGAGAAACTTGAACAGAGAAATCATTCAAATAAATCACTAGATCCTGTCTTCAGTCTGTAAGCATAAGCACTGACCCTCCTTTCAGTATTTAACTTGTGACAACTGCCCAATCTAAACCTGCTGACACTTCCCCTCTCAAGATTTGAGTGTTTGAAACTAACGTCACATAAATTAATCAACAAACCACAGTTCCCATTAATAAAACCATACTGATACGGACAAGTTGTATTTAAATTTCTTTATTGTACAGAAAGAGCAAGAGAAATTTACTGAGGCTGCTGTCCTCTGCCGCGTCCAAAGCCACCCCTCTGCAACAAGAAACAGATTGTCGGTACATCAGTCAAACCCAATTCAACAGAACAATTAAGCTTCATCATTGAACTATACAAATTTAGCTTGTGCATATTCCTTATTGAATCCACTGTTCAACCACACCCACAAGCTAGCAACAGTTTCAGGAAGGACTCAGTTGCTGCAGAGATTATTCCTCATTGACACAACAGAAAGATTCAAGATGGAAAGCATATTATACTCATGATCCTCTGCTACGGGTGCATTTCATTGCAGAAAGACATGAGTTATTTAAGTTGTCCCTTAATTTTGTTAATTTCATTTGAGAAAGTTAAATTCTCAAAACAATAGAATACTGGAAAAACTCAATTTGTGCTGTTGTGGACCATAACCCCTATCATAGGTGAATGTAAGCAAACTGACTAAAATCACCCAAGTTCAAATGTCCCTAAATACATAAGAATTAACAAACTGAAGAAACCAATTACGAGATGCACACCTTTAGCACCTCTACAAAGCATGTGTGAAATTTCTTTGAATTATGTCCAATGGTTTTAGAGGAAATGTTGATTCGTGCGAGTGATTATTGATTAGTTCTTTTTTTGCTTGAAATGCACATCCCTAGTAAGGAATTCCTATGTTGCCCCTCCTTGCTTCATTCATGGCATGGATAATTAAAAATATGCTTGTCTTAAATATATGAAAATAGCAACCAAAGGGACATTTGACAAAAATTATCTACAAGGATTAACATTGCAAAAGTGGCAGCAACACTTACAAACTGGAACTCTGTGGCAGCTCCAGCACCGGCCTCTGCTTTCTTGTCAGCACCAGCTGTTGGAGAAGTTATGAATTAATAAATCAGCCATAAAACTTATCATAAACTTCAAAACACGGCGGTCAGAAACTGACAAAATAACAAGGATCTTAGAAACACACACACACTCTGTGACGTTTAGTTTATTCTCCTCTACATTACTAAGGGAACACCACCAAGGCAAAAACCTTTATCAGTCCTCTCAAAGGGCAAATTCACCATCTCAAGCAATACTTTTGCCATCTATTTATTTTTTGCTAATTTTATAATTTATCTATATATATTGTGAATAATTTCACACCAACTGCCGATGGTCATGTCAACTGGCACTGTCTATGAAAAATACATTTTAATCATTTGGAACAAGAAAATATCTGCCATCTTCCAAATGACAAACTCCCTTCAGCTCCAGGTGCCACCCTGTCCGCTGGTATGCGCTGCAATTGAAATAATTATGCAAATCAAATCAATAGTAGTATGTGGTCTAGATAGTATGCAGAAAGACATACATATTCCTCGCATTAAATTTAGATCACCTTTGCCTGTCAGCAGTGGCACTGGGCAAAGCAGGGTAGGGCCTCTGGGCCTGCCTTATACTATGCTTGCTTGCTTCCCCTTCTGCTAGAAAACTTACTGAGAGGCCTGCTTTATTCAATCATTATGAAACCTTTTTAAGAAAAAGCACTCAAACAGTCGTCCCTTTCAATGACTTTGTGTTACTCAGTTCAACTAGAACACACCACAGTATCACATAAGCAACCCCATTCAGATGGGAGACTAGTATTAGAAGAATACTTACGGGGTGCAGCAGATCGCCTGTATGCATCTCTGTCAGCCTCCCCACGGTTAAGGCGGGCGGGCCTCTCTCCCTCCATTCCTGCAAGGGACCAGCAAGGTTAGGTTTAGTTAGGAGTTATTTTGCTGTGCACAGATGAAATCAGAAGACAACCAATATACTTTTAAATGAGAAAGTGGTCAGTTTTAATGCAAAGGAGACTCGGTAAAAATGTGCAAGATCTAAAGTAAGAAAACATATTGTGAGCCTAAACAATTGACCAATTAAATTATTGGATTAAGTATTTCATGAATTTAAAAACCTGTCTGAATTTAGGCATGGTGCCAGATAACTTTAAGCCCAGAATATTATCTCATTGGTCTCAATATACAACTAGAACATTTGTTTCCACCCTTAGAGTCCATTACTGGAAATAGTCAGTTTGTGCTGATGTGGATAAACCTTAACCCATTGATGCATGCTAAATGCTGCTTCTTGCGTTTAGACTTCAATAATGGATGTGCACAACTGTGAACTCTCAGGTGTCACCAGCAACTGCCTTACTTCAAATGTGCAAAGCAATGTAAAAACAAGCCAACTGAAAGGATGGACACCTTTATGGCCCTTAAAAAGCATGTGTGAAACTTCATTCAATTCTGTGCATCAGTTTTTGAGCAGGTGTGGATAGACTGTACACGCCCATCAAATCTTTTACACACAGACAAAGGTAACCCTATTATGACGTGAATGTCGGGGCGTACAATAAAAATAAATTAAGAATATTATGAAAAGTTAATAAATGTATTTGTAGTTTTAAGAATTAACATATTTGTTGTTATAAAACAGCTAAGGCTCTGGACATTTGTGTTGAATTAAAAAACTCTTCATTCTAAAAATATATTTATGTTCCTCTCCCCATTTTTGCCGAGGTACATGCACATATCTAAAGTGCAACATTTTCTGGGGATCCATTCAAGGATTCCGGTAAAGATGCTTAAGTTATGTGAAACATCCGCTCCTGTGAATAAGGTATGTGATCCAGGTAGGACCACATTTCAGCTCAAACCTCCAGACTCCACAGTGTCACAACAACTTTATTTGAATAAACCCAAACCCAAGGATGATTAACACATTCTGCTATAACGATGAGAGGAACATAGGCAAATTAAAAAGTCTTTATAATTTCCATTGTCATGCAATTTAATAGAATTCCTAAAGTTGGAGGAAGGTTATCCAACTGGTGATTGGTGGCTTTTCATTTTTCATTTTATACCATAATTCAGTCACAGGTCATCTCAAGCCAATTCACATCAGGAAACTATTAATTACAAGTGTTACTGAACTTTTGACTCCATGATGTTAAATCTGTAGAATGTTTCCACTCAGCAGGTTTACACCAATAGCTTGTTTCCTTTTAGTTTAAAATTAACACAAATTGGAGAGTACTTTAATGGCACTGGCAGATACTAGGTTTATAAAGCAACATTTCTAATTTTCACTGACAGTACTCTAGGCTGTGACATCAGCTTTGGAGAAATACAGTACATCCCTATTAAAATGACAAAACCAAGCAACATTCAACCAAAAACGTGTTTATATTGGAGAGCTTACCCTTGGGCCTGGGCCTTGCGGTCTCAGGGCGGGTCTGGCGGCGCAGGGTGGCGGGCACAATCTCAGGGGGAAGGTGGAGGAAGTCTCTCAGGTACTGAATACCTTCATTGGTAAGGTACCAGTAAAAATGGCGCCAAGCAAATTGCTCCTTCACATACCCACAGGACTTCAAGGACTGCAAGTAAAGCACAAATTAAATGGTTTTCGTAACGCCACAATGGAGAGAGAGGAATGGAGAGTGCATCCTTTCAGACAATTTTCCTTCCATGCTCCCCCCACATATACGCAAGAATAAACATCTCTTTAAAACCTGCCTCTGATATAAATCAACTGAGTTTTTGAAAAAGGAGTCCTGCAAAGTTTTACTTCAGTATCACAAACGGGGGAATGTTTCTTTACAAGCATCTAAAACCTCCACGCATTCTCAGATTGTTCTGGTGTGCAAGTGAAAAACACAGGTTTAACTTTGCCTAACCTTCCAGAGTAGGTAGAAACAAAACCAAGACCCCAGATACTGTCTGTTAAACACTGTTGCTAAAGCATCACCTGTTGTCTGTCAGAAAGCATTGTATTGTAATCTACAGGTTTTGCTTTCCTAATAAATCTTGGATTGAATTTGAAAGCATTTACCGCTGTTATGACAGTATTACAAGAACCTTTGATGACTCCTCTTAACATTTGGATGAAGAACACTTCATTATTTTTTTGTGCCACCATTTCCACAACAAAGCAAAGACAATCATGCAGTCTACCTATATAGGACACTGAATTGCATTATGAAATATTATACACATGGTAAGTGAACTGCATTTCTATAACAGAATCAGAACTTAACTCAGCATCGTCCTAGACAATTACTTCCAGAAGAGTAAATCCTGAATCTACAGTAATTTTCACATGGTCAGAGACAGGACACTACTCAGTATCTATTTTTCTACCTCTAATGTTTTTCAAGTTATTTTTTGGGTGAGGGGCATTTTGCCTTTATTCTTATTCTGTGGCTTCGGGGGTAAGAGCGGTCATCCTCTTATCAGAAGGTCGGTGGTTCGATCCCCAGTTCCCCCCAGTCTACATGTCAAAGTATCGTTGAGCACGATACTGAACCCAGACTTGCTCCCCGGGCGCCATAAGGGCTGCTTATCCTCAGGGATTGGTCGAATGCAGAGAACCAATTTCGCAACATTGTAACATGTATAATTGTATGTGATAAATAAAGCTTCTTAAAAGATGTGACAGAAAATGGGGAGAAGGAGTGAGGGGGTAGACATGCGGCAAAGGGCTGTGAGCGAGAATCGAGTCCATGGCCGCCGCGGGAGGACTGCAGCCTCTATACATGGGCCTAAACCACTTTGCTATCTGCGCCCCTCTGATATTTTTATAAGTGTTATATCTTATTTTATCAGATAGTTACTATATATTCACAGAGCATCAAAACCTATATTAATCACAGTGAGGTACACATTGACTACACTAAATCCCCTAAGCTCTACAGTAAATGTATTGGTAATGCTTTGTTCATAGTACACCTACATAAAACCATTAATGACAGTGGTCAGCCTTTCATCGCCCAGTTTCTCACCTGCATCGCTTTCATCACATGAAGATTGGGCACATTCTTGTCAGCAAGCTCGGGATGCTTGGCCAGGTGGACATCTTTCTTTGCCACCATGACTCCCTCCTTGAAGAGAAGCTCATATATTGCAATGCGGTTCTTCTTGGGCATCAGCATCTGTGATAAGTGACATCAATCTCCGTGAGTACATTACGGGCAATTTACAGTAGCTTCCTTCTGATGAGTATGCTAGCTGACTAGCATGTTAGTCACATTAGCTACTTCTACCAATACAAGGCTCAGAACAGCAGAACGCCAACGAATCCACACTATAAGTAATGGGTTAGCTTGTTTTCATATGTTCATATCGCCAGCCTCACTCTTAAAAACCTAGACAAAGGCGGGCCGCGTTAACAAAAAAAATGGCAGTCGTCCGAGACCATCAGAGCCGAGGTTACTTCCCCACTCTTAGAGCAGATATCTACGATTAAAAGGCGTATAACGTTAAAATACGTTTACGTAGTCTATTAGGATGTTAACACCAATCGAAAATCCAACGTAATAGTTTAATGAAGGATGAGATGTAGAAGATGTATTTAGATTACTTTGCTGGGTCTGTTTTTACCTTTCCACTTGATAGGGGACCGGAGCCGGAAGGAACGACTGCTGTCTATCAGGAAGGTTTATGCACCAGGCCAAGGGCTGAGGCAGAGCGTCGCCCCCTGGTGGTGTGGAGGTAAAGACCATTAATAGGATAAGAAAATTAAATAAATAAATTAAAATAAATAAATTAAATTAAATTAAATAACTCTATAAGCCAGGGGAGATTGTAATTGAAGTCAATGTTGTGTCACAAGTTGTGTTTATTGGCATGTTGCTGTGTTTGATCATCTGAATTGACATGAGATGATTCCATCATGAGAAGCTTGTTCACTGCAAACACATTGAATAGGACACCTTTAGAATTACTTAACCTTTTGATTATTTTCATGATTAATCTAATGAATGTTTAGTCTATAAGGAAAAGAAAATACCGACAAACACTCATCACAGTTTGCCAGGGGTATGTTTTGTTTTAGAAGGAAATACATATTTATATTAGAATTGCTGAAACCAGAGAATGTTTCGCTGTTTTTTCTCTCAAATTATCTACATGATTATTTGAATGTCAAAATGAATGTTTAATGTAAACCAACTAACCATTTCAGCTCCACATTTAAAGACTGGCTTTTTAATATCAAGTGCAATAATTATAATATAGCTGGCCTATATTTAGAGTGTGGCTTCTTTTCTTTTCATCCTTAGTTGTAATTATGCTTATCTGTTTTATCTGTAAATTTAATGCAAAAAGTTTTTTCCTTATACTATTGTTATATGTATTTTTTTTTAGTTGTATTTGTCAAATTCCCTAATTTTCATTTCCTTACCATACATTGATAAATCTTGGTGGCTTTGGAAGGTGTTCTATGAATAGAGTATGTATTGTAATTATAACAATAAGAAGTATTATTATTATTATTATTATATTATTATTATTACTATTATTATTAATTAAATGTATTTTTGGCATTTTCACTAATAATTGTATATCCGCCAGTATTTATTTTGAAAGAATTTCCGGAAGTCTTCTTCTTCATTATAGCGACTTCATTCAAATTAACGGACCATCCCCCCATCTGGCGGCTCCTTTCAGCGATACATCCACCGGTGACACCACGGAGGCAGTCCCCACTCATGAAGACAATGTTGACATTTTGAAAATATTCAAAGAACCTGGACTAAAATTTATTTTCGGTATGTTATTCTTGTTTTCTTTTTTATATAAGTTCAACAGCTAGAGTCGACTTGTTGTTGATAAACTAGCTTAATTTGTAGTTAACATTGCTGAACCGTCACATCTGCTAGCGAGAACCGGCATTTTATAGGTTATCTGTGACTAAATTAAAGACTATAGCATTAAAAGTGAATTGTTTTGGGAGGGAAAGTTGATTCTTATAGTCTCTCTTGCGTCATAAAACACAGTTTTATACGTTAACCACCGCCAAACTGTACACCTGCTTGATGACACCGATTTCAGATCAGAGTGAACCAGGATTTATGGCTGTTATAGTTTGACATAATGATAAACGTACTTTAAACATTTGAAGGAGTTGCTGTGTGCAGAGCATTTGTGTTTCAGCAGCAGCAGCCTTTGCTGGCTGCAGCAGAGGCCAGGGGAGAGATGTTAAAAGTGAAAAAACAAAAAGCTTGTCTCTGGGGAGGAGAGCCTGTGCTTCCTCCAGACCAGCACATTTCTTTGATTTATCACAGGAGAGCAGCTGGTGGTAGGTCAGTTCATGGCTGCTGAGCTGTGCTGACCTCCATACAGTATATGAACATAAGAGAGTCTGATCTCTAAGTGAGCTCTGTCCACGGTTCTGAACACTGATCACTGATGGACTTCATACAATACAACAGACTCCTGGTGCATTTAATGGAAAATGTTGGATAGACATATTAATTAAATGCCATAGCAAAAGTCTGATGTATGCATTAAGACAGATGTTAATGTATTCAAAAAACATTGTGTTCCCCCTTATGGCTTAAAGGGCCGCTCCACTCTTTTTCCACATGAAGTTCAGTTTTTTGTTGTGAGCTGTGCTCCACTTTAAGACTAAACATTTGTCTCTTCTCTGTTCCTGTTGAAGTGTTTTCTGTCCTGTTTTGTTCTGTGTGCACATATCAGAGTTATCTCGGACTCAGGGACATTTACAGTATATTGTAGAACAAAAATAAACCATCACAAATGGATGTGTGGGGTTTGAAAAGAGTGGTCAGTGCAAGTCTAATGAAAGATGCAGTTGAGTTGCTATCTCTTTCTCTCAGCTTGGTGGAAGTACAGCACTAAAGTGCTGAATTACTCTTTTAAGATCTTTGGTGAAAATTTAATGCAAATCCGTCCATTAGTTTTTGCGTAGACCTGCTAACAATCGAACAAACAAACAAACAAACGGAACCGTTCACATAACCTCCTTGGCGGAGTTAAAATGTCTTCTTCCAACCTTGAGGAAAGATATAAACAATTCCTGGATCCTCCCCTCTATCCAGATTCTTTGGGTAAGAAAGTGTCTTACCCAAAGAATTCAGTGTTGTATTTCAAGGAAATATCATAGCTGGGATCATTTAAAGAGAGTAGATTAGTGAGTGTCTCTGCACACATGTTGAAGTGTTTTTATTTGAGTGAGTGCCTAATTGGATTAATTCATATGACAAATGAGGGGCACTCATTCGATTTGCTCCTCCTGGTCCATCTCCTCCATGTATTTGTTGGAGCAAAGACAGATGGGCTTCATTGCTAACGTAATTAATTTGACTTAACCATAAGTCGCCTTCTTTGTCTTTTACTGCATGTCATTCCCAGTGGGCATAGACACCACTGTTTGCTCCCAGTTTTCATTTGTACTTATAAGCTGGGCATGTCACATCTGGTGCTCTGGAGCCCCGCCTGACGTTAGCTGATTGAAAGCAATTAGGCTAACTCATTCCTTTCTATCATTCTCTTCTGCCTTTGTGACCAAATCTATGGTTTCAGACAAGCCTTTTCCATCTATGTCTGGTTTCAGATTAGTGCAATTTAAATTTTCATGTTATCTCTGGTCCTATAAGAATTACCACAATGCTAAATAAGTTATATAGTTATATGTTTCAAAGTGCTGATAAGATAAGATAAGAAGATACTTTATTCATCCCACAAGGGGAAATTCTCTTGTTACAGCAGCTTTATCTCCCATAAGGCCTCTTTGCGTCTGAATGTGCAGTTAGGAGCATCTTTTCTTATAGACAAACACAATAATTCACACCAGTGAATGGAAAGCATCCCTGCAAGGCTTCCTGCATGTAAAGATGTACAGGCTGGTTGGTGAGAGAGCAAGGTTTGGCTTTGGTCTGAATAGTGAAGTAATTGGAGCCTGAGGTAGAATCCTCACAGGGGATCATGGCCAAAAGGCAGGCTGCATTTCCTTAAAGGGCCAGTCTTTTGCATCCTCCAACAACATTTCATTCAATCTGAGGAAGAGATTCAGGCAGCTGGAGTTTGTGTGATTTTGTATAGTTGTCATTATTGTGATAGGAAAAAGGGCAGAGCTGTCATTACATACCATTCATCCTTGAGTGGCACGGCAGACCAAGAGATAAGAATTACATAAAAGGATCATCCCGCCTTGTCAGAGAATAAATGTCATTCATTGTTTTTCATTTTATGAAAGATGTCACGCAAGTCTCTTTATGATCCTGATTCCACCCATAAACAGACATTTTGTTGTGCATTGTGATTTAAACTTGGTGCTGTTTTCTTAGCCTAGGCCTTTCCTGTGGCATTCATGACCCTTTTAATGGACATCAAACTTCTAGGCAAGTAATATTTGTTTTACTGATTTTTCTTTGCCAATCAATCAATCATCCTGCAAAATGATTAACTGATTAAACAAGCCTGTACAGAAATTTTATTCATGCAATGTTGCAGTATCGCAGAGATGTTTGTTAGGCATTAGTCAAATTTGACAGTTGTCCTGTAATAAAAGAGATAAAAGACACATGACATTTGTCTGGGCAGGTGTTTTGGATAGAAGTAGTACGAGTGGTTTTGGAAACATCTTACATTACAAATTCCCCCATTGAGTCTATATGTGACTGTCTGATAGATTCTGAATCAGCAGAATCTATCCAGCAGATCATCAGTAAACAATGCCAACACATTCCAACCATGTTTATCTTTGTCCCAAGATGTTCCTACCTGATGATACATTCAGACAAACAGCATGAGTTAAAGTTAGGCTCAAGATTTATACAATATGTAAACATAAATCCTGATTCCCTGGTGATTTTTCTTCTGTCATTCTCTACTTAATATTTTTAGGTTTTGGACTGGAACCAGGAATTTCAATGTCACCTTAGACTTAAGGAAATTACAAAGGGCATTTGTTACTATTTTGTGACATTTTATAAAAACATGATGAATCTAGAGCTGTTGCTATCTTATTAACCTATTTATCATTTGGTTAATCTAAAAATATATATTTTAAACTATTTTGATAATAATTGTATTGTTTAAGTAATTATTCAAGCAAAAAATGAAGAATTCCAGGTTTTACTATCTTCTGGCCTCAAGATAAATCTAGGTAGCCATGAATCATACAAATTTATATTTACTTTTGCTTTGCTTTTCATGACAAATAAAAAACTGGAATAATCACTTTTTTTCCCAGCTCTCGACACTTAAGGCTGTAGCCTGCAATAAAGTTTCACAAGTTAGTAGATATTGCTTAATTTTAAGGGGTCACATGACATAAATGTTGACAAGCAGTGTTGCGTGGCTGTAGGGTTGCTCAAACTACATTTTCATCTAGTTTACCTTGAGTGAGCCTTGTATGAACTACTGCTGAACGTTCCATTGCGCTTTGGGTGAAGTCATTATGAATCTGCATCATGTGACATGCGTGCTTCCACTTTCCAGAGGGTCATAAATCAGCCCGTATCTCAGTGGCTCCTCTGTTGTAGATGATCCATTAGAACAACATCTCACATCTTAATAGGAACAAAGAGAAGCTATTAGAGGTTTTTCCTGCAGGTTTGCTTTGCTCCTCTGAGGCTCAAGCATGTCAGATTTGTAGTGTCAGTGAAGTGCTGTAATGCCAAAGGAGGAGGACGGAAGAGGGCTTGGTGTTGCCATGGCGACTGGGTTGGTTAAAGATGGGGTTTGTGTGCAGCAGAAGGGCTGCAACTAGCAATTGTTTTCATTATCGATTAATATACAGATTATTTTGACAGATTAACCATTTGGTCTGTGAAATGTCAGATAAAAGTAAAGAATGCATTTTTCCTGAAGTACAAGCTGATGGGATCCGTATTTGAAGTTTTAACAATTGAAACCTTCCAAATCTATGAGTTTATTATCAGATAAGACAAATAAAGCAGAAAATCCTGCCACTTGAGAAGTTGGAACTATATGTTTGGTGTTTTGTTAGATCAATTGTTACCTCCGCCAAGGAGGTTACAGTATGTGATTGGTTCAGTTTGTTTGTCTGTTTGTTAGCACGATTACGCAAAAACTAATGGATGTATTTGCATGAAACTTTCACCAAAGATGGACCCTAGCATATCCTAGAGGTGATTACATTTTGGTGATGATCTGGATGATTGTTGGGCCTTGGTGGAGGTTTGCGCTCTCCGAGCGCTCTTGTCCTATCATTTAATCTTAACTGATGTACAACATATTGTTTCGTTTCTGTCTGTCTGGATTGCATTTGCACACAGCAAACATTTCCAGTATTGATTAATCTGTCAATTGCTTTTCTGATTTATTGAGTAATTGTTTAGTACATAAAATATAAGGCTCATTTGAGAAGCAGAAAACTTTTTTTTTTCTCGTTTTGATGTAATGAAACGTAATAATAATAGTCCCACCTCAAGGCACATTAACTTTCAGAACGCATAATATTCATCAGAAGAGAGAGTTTGCCCAGTTTTAGTGGCATTATAGAAGTAGAGACTTTCATCTCTCCTGACCACATCTTTCCTTCTCTTCTATGTTTACTTAAAACTCAATTGCTAAATCCTTTCATGACAACACCATCTGCTGTTGAAGATAGATGGATGAAAGCTCCAGAAGAGCTAATTGAGACTATTCTGTCAACTTCTGTTTCCACGGTCAAGAATGAACTTTAAAACCACTCTGTGTTTTACCCAACGCACACTATTTGACTTTTAAGAGCCAGAGGGAGCCTCATTCATGAGAATAATAACAGAGGCTTTTTGTGCATTTGAGCCTGTGTGTGTGTGTGTGTGTGTGTGTGCCTGTGTGTGTGTGCGTGCGTGCGTCATAGCTTTTAGCAGCTGCGCTGTCTTTGAATGAGTCACTTCCATTTTCCTGCTCAGTATCAGCTTCAGTGTGTGCTCACTCCAGCAGCTGAGCCAGGGCCTTCAATATACACCCTGTCCACACTGACACTCTTCACTGAGCATTGGAAAAACCGGTTATTGATCACAGGCAAACTGGGACGGAGAGCACAGAGGGTCATCCACACTTATACTTACATATTGAGTTTTGAATGAATTACGGTGGAATGAGAGGAATTGTCTCCACATAGAATACCACATGGTAATCCACAACAATACACACACAGAAATTTAGAAACCATGTTTTTTTATTCTCCTTAATCGGCCACCGTGTCCATGTTGAATTCAATTCATCACAGGGCCAACACATAAAGACATACAACCATTCCAATCTCATATGTGCCTGTTAAACATGAAGCTGGATTCAGGAGATGGTCAGTTTAGCCTAGCGTAAAGGCTAAAAACAGCACTTAGATCTCGTCGTTAAAGCAAAGATAGAGACAAAGGTTTGATTTTAGTCACAGATTTAGTTAGTGAAAAGGTTTTTGAGAATTTTAGAAAGGTGTGGTATAGGTGATGACTTCAAATTATGACCTCTGGATGTTTTATGTTGTCAAATCACTGCAGGACTCAATTATAAGATTGTTTTCAATACAGATAATGACTAGGCCTGTAGCCCTTTTAGCTCCTCTTTTCCCTGCACGGACATCGTATATTACTTCCTGCTATAATGGGATCTAACACTGAGGTCAAATGGAGTGAGCCCCACAGGGGAAACATGCTGAGATGATACACAGATGGCACATACTGGGGAGACAAGCGTCTTTCTAAGTGGATGGATTACTGGCTTTAATGGAGTCTTTCAGGACTTTGAGGATTTCAGGCGTGTGTTGTACCATCAGTGAGAAAAGTGGCTGGCTGCTTCAGTGGGAAGCTTCTTCTCCCCACTTCATTTTATTCATATTATTTGCATATTTGCCCTAAAATGTGTTGGAGTATTCATTATGCTTTTTTTTTTTGTCTGTGAAAAAAAGGCATTCTCCAAATATGATTTATGTTGATGGTGCTACTATTCTTTTATTCAGGAATACATTTTTTTTATTGACTGGCTGTGGCTCTGACGTTATTCGCCCTCACTTGAAAGACACTTAAACTATTCAGACTTCACAATTGTCATTCATTTTACATTAGCAAGTCTGTATTGATTGAATGGATGCAGCTCAGCTGACCTGATGCCCTAATGTTGTCTCATTCCCTTTATCTAGCCACCTTTGTTAACATTGCCTTTCTCTGTTCTACCTGTCAGCCTTCATCTTTGTGATGATGATCATTCGGTCTCTTTCAACTGTCTCTCTCTCTATCTCTGAGGCTCCTTTGCACGACCACATGGCACCTTTCTAAGGAATGTGTGTGACAAGGGTGAGCCTCCACCCTCCCTCTCAGCTAGCTAATTATTAATGGTCTTATGTGTCATCTCAGAGGTCTGTCAAAGTTCAGTCTCACTGTGTGTGTGTGTGTGTGTGTGTGTGTGTGTGTGTGTGTGTGTGTGTGTGTGTGTGTGTGTGTGTGTGTGTGTGTGTGTGTGTGTGTGTGTGTGTGTGTGTGGGTGGGTGTGGATGTGTGTGTGTGTGTGTGGGTGTGCGCTCGTGTTGCTGTAGGATGTGTCATGGTTGCAGTGAGGAGTAATGCTCTTTAACTTTTGTGGTTCAGGTGTCAGTTCTTTTGAAAGCTGCCAGAAACGAATTGGAGAAACGCTGTCGAGGACTGAGCAGCCGCAGAGGAGAGACCAGGTTCAGTAAACTGCTCTCATCTGCAATGCTATGTTTGAATTTCTGCTTTTCGATCTGATAGTTTTACAACAGAATTTGTACTTTTGAGCTTTATCCAGAAGTTGCTTCCAGCTGTCATTTAACAAATGGTGTGTACTGACTTGAATCAATGAATTGAGGGTTTCTTTTGTTTCAATTTGAATGTTATTTAAAACAGGAAGTGGTCAATAATGGACCTTGATCTTTGCCTTATCTGATTGAAGATTATGGACTTTAAAAAACACTCCAATTCAGCATTTGAAACAATGCAGCAGAACTGGAGACATCATCTTCTTTATTCCATGCAACCTTTGTCAACACTGAGTGCCTTACACACGAAGCAGCTCCCCCACTGAGAGTTCGATCACAGATTTTAGTGTGCCGTGTTGGTAGCTGCTAACGTAGCGCTGAGCGCTAGCCAAAAGCAGAGATGAGGAGCCACAGAGGTCTGCTAACCTTGATTCTTTCTAACTCCACTGCCCCCGGACATTTTCAAACATATTTAGCCCCAACCGAGTCTGCCTCATACCACATCACCTGAGGCAATTATCAGACTTTGTGCAGCTCCTGCTAGAGTCACAAATGACTTTAGACCATGACTTTTATTCTCATATGCATAGTACAGCACCAAATCTTTAAACGGAGAGTTCCTCTTATTCACAATAGCATGTCGGAGGCAGACCCTTGGACACCCTCTGTTTGCACAGATTAATATGAATAAGGTGTGTTTGGCCAATGTTTGATTATCAACAAGCTCTGTTGTTGATCATAATCAGCCTCCAAGGTAGTGATCTTTTTTTTTTTGCTAATTGAATCAACATAAATTATACTATATAGGCTGTAGTTGTAGTAGTTGAGGACCACATGTACATGTATTGCAGTCCGGTTGTGTCTAGAACTTGTGTATTTATGATGATTCATACATTATTTGTTTGGATACAGCATCAACACCTTTTTCTGATCCTCTCAGCATTTTACAACACTATACTCCTTTTTCATTAACATGTGATTTGTCCACTCCTGACGATTAACCTGTTATCAAGGCTTCGTCAATAATATCAGCTTTTGAGGGATGCAAGATCCATGCAAATTTTCAGCACTCACGTCTGCAGCTAAGGAGTCAACAGAGTGTCTAGGATGTTTCACAAGACTGGAATTGTTTATTAGGCACCATCTCTGATGATATTAGTGTTGGTAAAACAGGAGTGTATTGTTTTATTCATATAACATTTCGAATGAATTCACACATTGGTTTTGTACACAAAGGAAGAGTGTTCAGTGGTCTTTGGATAAAGGGGAACATTTTTTTTTTTGACACTAATGGAAGCAAATACCAAACTGCCCTCAAGCTGCAAAACACATTATGCTCAAAGTTCTTGTCCAGGCTTGTAGTTGGACTCACTTGTATCGATCCCTTTGCTTTGTAAAGTAATTGTCTTGACAGTGATGTGAGATTACATCCAACCTTAAAGAGTTGGTCCACGTGAGTCAGGTTGGTCATCTCCTCTATCTGTTTACACAGCAGTGCGAATTATTGATGAATGCACATCTATAAATAGGAGTTGAATCTGATGAGGGCAGCAGCAGGAACACAGTTTGTCCTGCGGGAAAGAAAAAGAGCCGCATTTGAATAATGTGGCAAAGACCTACAGTACAGGAAGTGTTTTTGCTCAGAAGTCACAGAGCTGCTCCGTGTGTGTGTGAGGATCTATGAATAGGTTTAAGATAGTGGATATCATTAATTGACTGGTTTTTCATGTGACTGTCAGACGCATATCTTCAGTATGATGGTATAACATTCTGTTTTGTAGCCCTTTGACAAAAAGTTAATGGTATTACTTTCTTTAATATGTTTCACTGACATTAGAATTGCTAATAAAGCTGTGTTGCAGATGTATTACTTATTAGACAAGCAAATGAGTTGCATGAGCCATACTCTAAGCATCTACAGTACATGGGTGATTAGTGATGTGGGTCAAACATTCACATGTTTTACAATACACATCATCAATAATATACAACATTCCAGTGTCCATTCTTAAATTCAGGCGCCCTGAACTTTACTGGGTAACTGGCAGAACTGGTATATATTTATAATTTATGTCTCGAAACCAAAATAGTTTACTTTTAAAATCATTCAACTCAAAAAACATTTTTTTTCTGTCTTTAAAGGTGTACTCCACTAGTTTAACATTGGACTGCCATAGTATATGGGACTTAAAAGAGACACGATATCAAAAGAATAATCTCAATCAAAGCAGGAGAGACCAAAATATCCTGACATACAGTGTCTCCCTTATTGGTCAACCTTTTCCCATAATTCCCATAATTCTCTCAAAACGTCTCGATCCCTCTGACTCATTGGCATTCACTTTATTTTTAACAAATTAACTAACACAGATTCAAATTCAGACAACTTCATTCATCCCACCAGGGGTAATATATTTGAGCAGCTGGTACACATAAGTAAAATGTAAATAAATAGGTATGCCAATGAAATCTATAATAGATCATGTTAAATAGTTTGATCAAATCAGTTAAATCAATATACCGGCAAACAATTCAAAAAATAGTCAAAAGCAGCATTTAAAAGATGAATTGCAGAGAGTATAAAAGATTAGACGTTCATTATACCCTATAAAGGCTGTAGTTGTTTTAAAAAGGACCATCTTTTAAATCTGGTTGTGTCTTACTCTTGAACTTGTGTGTTTTTCATGATACATGAATATTGTAGAGAAACAGAACACCTTTTTCTGATCCTCTCAGCATTTTACAACACTTTGTACAGGGGAATTGAACAACTACTACATTCCTCCACTGCCTGCCACACCCTGACAGCTCCTGAGGATTAAGTACCTGTTATCAAGGCTTGGTTTTACAAGCAGATATAATGTTATGATGCCCTGATGGGTGGAGAGAGAATTCATTCCTCAGAGCATGTTCAGAAGAAGTTAAAATACTTGTCGCTCTCTGAAGGATTTGTTGGTTACACAAAATAGTTCAAGTCCCTTTGTTCCACTCCCGTGATCTTAGAACTGATTTTAACAGTTCTGTCTTTTGGTGTGAGGCTGTGAAACCAGCAGATAAAACTTTGTAAAAGATTTGACAATGAAATGCTTTCTGTAAAAGCTAATTGGGCAAAGTTTACCAATTTATAGAAGATCAGGAAATTATTATTATTATATTTCACACTGTGTCAAGAACAAGTAAGGTTTGAATGAATATATATGCTGTAGCTTGACTTTGTGTATCAGTGTAAGTTGTCCTGATGCTGTAAAACTTGTCATATTTTTAGTTTGGACTGGATGTTAGACTGGTAAGCAACATAGACAGGGAATGTCCTTAGAGGACTGGAATGGCTGTGAACTCGATCCTTAATTATAATTATTAACAGTCAATTATTACATATAAAGTCTCCCTGACAAATAATATTGTTCTGTCACAAGATTTGTAATAAATAAATTCCAGCCATAAAAACTCGGTGCATGACTTCATGGGAGGAAAGGAAGGATTTTGGCTTTATACAAGACACTGTCTTTACATCGTATCTATTATTTCATTTTAATTAAACAAACACAAAGAACGTTTTCTATGGCATATAATTACCAAAACATCCTGCCGAGAAATGGAAAGATGAACCAACATCATGGCCAAGTGTAGAGCATGGTGATATTTACTGTATGATGTTTGTAGAACATCATACAGTAAATATCTCTCAATAAATCTCTTGCTTTTAATTAGCAGTGTTGCATTGACAATTTTGCACATGCCATTATATAAAATAATTGATTTTGTTGGCAAGATATAATTTTTTTAGACTTTTTTAGGGAACTTCCTTTCTTCTTCTTTAAACCTAAAATGTTACCTTTTCTCAGTATATTTTCATTTCAAGCAGTCAATGCTTTGATATCAGTGGTTCAGCGTTCAATAAATAGCCATAAATAGTTCATCTGTAATTGTTTACTTTAATTATTTAAAAATCACAAAGATAAGATTTGAGCTCCTCTAGTAGAAAACATCCCAGCTTTATTTGTTCAGCATATTTAAAGTACAGACCTTGTCAGACAACGTTCTAGGCAGTGTAAAAACAAAACCACCCAGCCATAGACTGAGACAGAGTTCTCTCTCCATTGTTTTTGTTCTTACATAATGACTGTAGTTAAAGTGATCCTGCCAAGATGAGGGCTATAGAAATGCCCTGATAGTTGCAGGTGTGAGGTGGCTCTGCATTTTGGTTGTATAGCTTACCTTTAAAGTTTATGACAACGTGTCTAATTATTAATCATTTAATGGCTGCCATGTCAATAAGTTCAGAACATTTAATGTATTGCAATCTCAGTGTCACTCTCCCTTTACGAGCTCAGCTTGATATTGCCGTGACCTCATGTTAGTCTGCTCACTCTCTGCTCTGTCTTCTGCTGAAGCCTACTGAAGAAATCTGCGTATTGAGTCTTATTCTCTGGTCCGCTGGACCAAACACTCTACTCGTAACATTCTACCCCTCTACACATATTATCCCCCGGGAATAGGCGGCCGAGGGTGGGGGGCCTGGTTGGAGCTGGTTGCGTCCTCTGGATGCGTTCGTCCGGGACGAGGTCATCAGGAGGTCCCCAACCTTCAACGAGTGTTTCGGCCTTTATCCTCAATGTTCTCTGGTTGGCAGGCCGTCAGCGGTGCTCAGGTCACTGCCCCTCTTATCCGGGTCTGCAGGCTGTACCGGCCGCCCCCGGTACAAATGTTCACACTAAGTTGAAATAAATATCTTTTCCAGAGTGTATAAATCAGAAAACTTCTGCCCAAACAAAAAAAACCTGGCGCTGTGTGGTAGTTAAGATGACAGCTGTCTGTCACCTCCTGCCCTCTTTGTGATCATTTTAAACGTCAATATAGTAGATCACACAAACACCTTACGATTAAATAAAATTATTATTAGAATTTATTATCCATCATTCAAACAAGCTCAGTCAGACATTAGAAATTGAAAAAAATATCTAAATGATTACATATTGAGATTACATATTACGACTCTTTCCATAGGCTTAATCCTGTTGTGCCAATGAACTGGAGGACTGCTTTACTGGAGATCAGTCACTGTGTGTTGATATTTGTCTATTTTGACCTATTCCAGACACGGTGCTGAGTAGACCACGGCACCACTGCTGTGTTTGTTACATTGCATCCTCGATGTTATGGTTATTAAGCCAAGTTAATAAACATCTCATCATTCCTGCAAACATCCAACAATCTTTTTAACTGCGCAATGGATTGATGAGGATTTACTTTAGGATTTTGTTTGCAGTGAGTATAATGAAGTGAGTGTAATTAACACCTGATGAAAATAAAACACGGATGGAAAGAAAACTGTGATGTTATCAACAGGCACTCAAATGTAAGTACTCATGCTTGTCTGACATTTAATAAATATTCATAATAGAAAGTATAATCATAATAATATCCAGATAATATAACAGATAGCATAGTAATATCTACTGTGCTGCTTTTATAGAGACATCGAAACGTCTCAGTTGATGTCATTTAATCATTTTGAAAGGAGACTTGTTCACATCACCACATCCAATAAAGTCTGCTCATTCAACAGCTCCCACATCCACAGCCTCCACAGAGCCGTTCAGAAACAGCAGCAGCTCTACTCCATCCCCCTTTTCTCTGCCCCTCTGCACTGCCTGAGCCATTCAAAGCACCACAGGATTATACCTCGCTCATTCAGAAACACCCACACACACACACACACAGTCTTTTCCCGCACAGTGCTGCGATCCGATCTCAGCTTTGTGGTCCTCTTCCCTGTTGCGTTGCAGGCCGATGTTCAGTCAGTCAGAGAGGACGCAACAATAAGTGGGAGGGGAGAGGAGGAGGCAGCGCAGAGGAGAGAGTCTGACTGCTGGAGGAGCCCACATGTCTTTTTTTATTTCTCCTAGCTGCAGCCTTAGTCACTAATAGTGGAGGACTGGGGGTAAGCTTTTGTTGCTTTGGCGGGGGACTATTTACTCCCTCTCTGTGGGTGTATTACCAGTCTTTGTCCTGTGGTTGTACGTGTTGATGCGAGTGGCTCACTGTTCTGCTAGGGCTGGTGTTTCTTGGTGCCTGTGCACTTGCTTTAGAGGGATGGGAATTCCCAGTGTTCGTTTACTCTCGGTGCTTTTTATATGAGGATGTGGATCTTTATATTTCAGGTTGTTCCGATGAAAGGCGAGAAAAATGAAGGAGAAAAAGCAGATTCAATGCAATGTGATGGTGACTAAACCTTGGAAGGTGCTGCCAGTGTTTGGGTCTTTGTGTGTTTGTGGGTAGGTATTGTTTGTGTGTCTGCAATGGATAATTCACTTTATAGAGTTGTCTAAATTAGAACTACAACCATATTCATGTAATTCCCATCATAGTTTCATTTCTACTTGTTGACTTTGATTTTAAAAAAAGTGAAAGAAGCTAGTCAGTGGCTATGCTCCTATACTCTGCCTTTCTGTGAGCCAAGCAGAGGGCTATCCTGAACAAAAGCCCCCTCTCGGCATGTAGCTAATGGATTAACCAAGCATGATAAACACCCACTCATGCCGTACTTCACGCTGCATCCAGTTGAGGTATTAGTTTTCCTGAAAGATTTTTGGTCACACCACCGTGGAGATTTCCCTCGATTAATTGGATTTTGGAGTTCCCTCACTTCCCCTCTCTCATTTCATCTCTGCCGTTCATTGTCAAAAGTGTTGCGCCATCCATTGGTTCATGTTTGACCCAAATACCCATGCAACTCCCACCCCTCCCCCTGACCTCCTATCAAAACACATCACCGCTCCTTCCCTCGCTATTGTTTCATATGCCTCCTCTGCATCGAATCCTTCCTCTTCCTCCACAGCTTTGTGAGATTTCTTTTGTTTATTATGAGACAATCATCTGATTGTGAATGTCTGATCAGCTTGTGGCTACAGTTAGACTAGATCACTCAAATAAATATACAGTGTATAGGTACCGTAGTGCCAACCTGGAACAGTCTATTGATATTTCATATACGTTTGGGATGTTTTTCATTGCGTGAGGTAGAGGCACAAAAGCTGTGTCTTCAAGAAATAGTTCAACATTTTTATGTCTGCGTGCTAAATATGAGGCTGTAACCACCAGCTGGTGAGCTTAGCATAAAGACTGGAAACAGCAAGTGTGGCTCTGTCCAAAGATAACAAACTCTGCTCACCAGCACTACTGATTAATGCATTATTAACATAGACCTCATTTGTTTAATCCATGTGCAAAAATAATACATATTTGTTTTTAGAGAAGGGTTACATAATGTTGCCAGGAACCAGCAGAGGAAGCTTCTGATCCCAGCCAAAAAATGTTCTGCCACATAAACACCCATAAAACCACAACTTATTGTTCCTAAACTTAAGTTTTTGTACATATTAAACAAAAGGACATGAAGAGGTGCTGGGACACTGACTATTTTACCAGGCTCGCTGTGTCCTCGTTTCCAATATTTGTGCTAAGCCAAGCTAATTGACTGCTCGCTGTATCCTCATATTTACCTTACAGACATGAGAGGGGTATTTGTTTTCTAAATACAACTATTCCTTTAACATACATGTCATTCTTGTGAGCTCACATGACATATTTCCTGCACACTTTAGTTATTTAATGAATCAGTGTGGCAGAAATAACCCTGCATATTGTAACCAATGCAACCTCACAGGACAAATCCTTATCAAATGCTTACAGGGCATCGTCTGTTTACTGATATGTTTTATTCCAGCTTCAGCTCAGCTGATATTTCACTGCATGATAACTTATTTGAAATGCTGTTTCAGTGCCTTTTGTTTTGTATCTTTGTATCTTATCTCAGTGTTTTGTCATCGTATCATAGTGGGGTAGTGAAGTTGAAGTTCCGTTGAGCTCATACACAGGTGGGAAGCTCTGATATCCAAGACTCGAAGGACGGATGTCTCGTAGAGCATCATATATATCGGTGTACGTCGTCTGGTTTCCTCCAGAGAGGATCCCTGTGCACATAGCTACAATAACTAATCCAGGGGGCTGCTTTATGCTGTTGTCCTGTGGTCAGACTAAACAGAGAAGTGTTCCCTCAAGTCTCTACAATGGAGGAGTGCAAAGTTGTTCCAGAACTGCCACAATTATAAAATTAAAAATGATTTTAAAAAGTCTTGGTAAAGCCAAGAGGAGCTGCAGATTCAGTGCTAACTGGTGCATTTGTATTATACAAAAGTGAAACTGAGTATAACTACACAGATGTCTCTGTTAAGCTGATGAAATTCACACCAAATTACGGTGTGCTTTATAAAGTTGTGACGAGTATGTAATTTGTTCTTGTTTGGGCTCATACGTTGGTATGTGGTCCTTTACCAGAATGTAATTCTTCCTCTAAAATGAACTAACAATGTCAAGAAACAACAGTGTTGACTTTATGTTAAAGGCGATATGTTGTGTTACAGTTTCCTAGTCTGATGTCCAGCCAATTTCACAGGGAGGATGAGGCGCATGGTTGAGCTGAGCTGAGCTCAGCTATAGGGCCACTAGTTTCACAGTTCTGACCTCATGGCAGCAATAAAGCCACAGCCAAAGATAACCACAACAAACCGTGTAGTGAGCAGCAGTTAGCTGGCATGTACTCTGGTTATACGGTGCCCCTATATTATACAAGTTACCCCTTTAAATTGAATTAGTTTTTAATGTTTTTTATTTTGTTGAATGGACCTAAAACATTATAAGAGATATGATCAAAGTAGGATTTGAAAGTCATTACCAGGAGAATAATACTGTTTGCAGTGGCTAAGACCCCACCCACGTTAAAAGAGACATTCTTTGTGCTTTTTCTCACTGTGGAGGTCTTTCTGTAGTTGTGGTGGTTTTGTGTCTGATGTTATTTCTCTGTGGTTGTTTTGTGTGTCTGGTGCATTTTGAATCCCCCTGTAGTCGTGTTGCGTCTCTTTGTAGTTGCTTCAGTCTCGGCGGTTGTGTCTCTGCAATTATTTTGCTTCTCATTATGCATCTTTGTGGTTGTTTTCTGTCTTTGTAGTTTGATTACTAAGGATTGCTAATAGTCACTTCAAACACACTCTTGATCCTTCAGACCTGCATGGATGGATGCATGGATGGATGCATGGATGGCAGACGGACAGACAGACAGATTTTCTCTCTTTTATTTCTCTTCCTACTCTTGCTCTTGCAGTTCTTTTGTGTCCTAATGGCATTGCCATCATTAGCAATCAAGTCACAGCTATTCATTTCTGCATCAGCATAACGTGTCCATTGAGGCCTTGGGATAATGTTAATCAACTTGAATGTGGGATTAGGCTACAGTGTTCTTACAGGGACTGGGAGAGTCAATACCACCAGTCATTAAATCAATTGACAAAGTTATCTCAGGGGAGTAGAGAGAGAAACAGACGGAAGCAGGATGTGCAGGTTTAGAGGCTGACTGTGGGTTTTTTAAATACCTACTTGATATCGGTATGTGAAAAGTTTTGTGTTAAATAAAATGCCCATATGTCTATCAATGATCTCATCACCTGCTGCACATGTGTTATAGTCTTTTGAGCTGTATTACCTACTATATCTGTTAAAGCTGTGTAATTGCACAGATTTGATTACATCCACTATGACGTACATGACACAACATTTGAGGGTTTCATAAACAAAGTATCTAGAACTTGTTATGATCACATGAGCTGCAGGAAATAAGCATTTGATCTGTACATGATGGACAGAAACAAGAAAATGAACAATTCTGTTTAAACCACAGCGTCGTAACTGCATGCCGCTCAGTTTGAACATGTGAGACAACTATTCTAGTGAAAATAGTTTTACAAACAGGATTTATAGTGTGTTCTGTGTTTGCACTTCTCACTGTCTCTGTGTGTTTACACTCAACCTTTGTTTGTCTCTCCTCACAGTGAATGAGGAGCGTTGCTCTGCAGCAGACCACCACATTCTAAAGCCATCCTGCTAAATCTGGGACCATGTCTGGAGCCTACGACGAGCCCACCAGCCAGGAGGAGACCACAGACAGTTTCTGGGAGGTGAGGCGGCAGAGCACAGTCTTTGACCGATTACATCTAATTGGGAGCTGACACACTGTCTAGTGATGAACTCTCACTGAACCTGCTCCATCTGGGGTGTGAGGAGAAGGATCTGTGACCGTCGTTTATCTACTCCACATGTGTTTATATGCACTGATTCACACATCAGTCAACTCTAAACATACTGTAGAAACCTCACCGAACACCTGCTGTTTGATCGGCAGATCTCTGAGCTAGTGGTTACATTGGTGCCATCATTTAATCTCATAAATCTTCTGTTATGCAACTGTTAAAATATATGCAACAGCATGTAAAGTAAACGATTTACTCTTTTGCTCCAGCCTGTACTGTGGTTGCTCTCCCAGCACGACCATTAGACATAATTATTTTCATCTGTGGATGACGCTGGAGTGTCAATGGTGACTCTTTGGTGAGCTGCATTTGTTGTTGTTTTTTTAAAAACAGTTTCAGGTCTCTTTTCCACCTCTTGTTTCAGAGATGACGCTGCTTTCAGCAATTATCAGAACCTACCTTCCTGCTGTCTTTTCTGCTTTTGAACAAGCCACATGTGAAATTGCCAAATTTAACAATAGTCCGACTATCTGATTTTGCGTTCTAGCTACTAAGCCTTTGTTAATTGTCTTGTTTGTCTTGACTGTTTGTTAAACATCAGGTGTACATTCACATGTTAAATTCTAACTTCCATGTGCGTACAGCCAGTCCCTGTGCACAGATATAGATAAGATTTTATAAATGATGTCTGATGTCAAATGTCTTTGAGGTACAAGTTGGTTTCTACATAATTAGGGTCTTAAACTTAGAGGAGTGTCACTGCTGTATCTGTCAGCTACACAGTGTAGGTTTTCAATGTACTCCATGACTTACATACCATACCTATTGGATGCAGGCCTGTATCAACTGTCACTAACGTCACCAATTGAAAGCCTTCTCCTGTATGTGTCCAACAGTAGTTGCTTGTAGTAACAGACGAATATTCTCAATCAAGCTATTTTAATTGTTTAGTCGTATAATTTGTGGAATCGACTATTTCCTAAAGAAACAATGATGTCATATTGCTCGTTTTGTCATCCAAAACTCCAAAATATTCGTGTTACTGTCACAGAAGACAAGAAGAAGCAGAGGGTCACAAATGAGAAGCTGGAAGTAGAGAATGTGTGCTGGTAAAAATGACTTTATTTATCTCAACAGTAGCATATGATTGTTATTTTGTTGAGTGAATAATTGATAATAGATGACAGTATGTTGTCCTGGATTCCACCAGCCTTTCCTGAGCACAAACAGTAATTTGAGCAACATGTTCCCAGAAGTTTATTCATTATATATGAGAGCTAGTGACTGCTCATGGTGCTCAGACCAGGTTAAAGCTCGGCACATCTGAAGCTACAGATAATCCTGACTATAAGGTCGCTTCATGTTTAGATGCTGTATGTGTGACAGATGGACTCGCGGAGTATCTGAGACAGACGAGATGCGTTGTCACTTCATACACTCAGGGTTTATGATCCATTTCTTCTCCGACTCGGCTGTTTTAGCCTCATCATGTTTATCCTCCAGGCAGCGCATTCAGCAATCAGCTGGAGCAGCAAAAGTGTCTGTTTCCAGCGCACAGTCACTACATCACAGTCGCTCGATGTATTTCAGCAGCACTGCTGCAGCGCTGCCTGCTGACTCGCCTGGCTGCTTCTGAAGCAGAGGGCTTGTGGGGAATACAATCATTTATCCTCAGACTATTTCCATTTAGTCCACATTTTTCAGGGTGAGGTATAAGAGGTAAACATCTGTTACATGTTCAGCCAAGATGGAGTCCTTTTTTTCCTGTCACATAGGTGTGAAATGAATGCAGTAACTCACTGCAGAGGGCTGTGTGCAGACTCCACAGCTTTTTTTAGAAGCTTGCTGCTCCTGCGTCCATGGAGAGTTGTAAATTATACAACATCAACCCACCATCTTCTTTCATTGCATAGCTCCGCACACACACACACACACACACACACACCAGTAGACTCTTTCCGACTTCCTGTTCAATGCATCACCTGCAGGTTAGGAGAGAAAAGGTCCTTTTAAAGGCAGCGTCTCACACAAGTATTCTTATAACGGCAATAAAGTGTCATGCTGTCTTAACCGTGACAGTCGATAAAGAGAAATGTTGTCAGTGGATAATTTATTTCAACAACAAACAACAGGACTTGAGAAAGTCTCATTGCTATAATTAATTAAAAAAATAAAATAAATCTCAAAGTAGGGAAATTTAGATAATATGCTCTTCTTCTACCAGGATATGAAAAAAATCACATGCACAGCCATGACAGAAATAGTGTCACATTTCACACAAGCTTCTTTGCTTTCTTAACAAGAGTTAGGAGAAAAGATCAATTCGACTCACATACCTGGCTATTAAATATGAAACTACAGCCATAAGCTGGTCAGCTTGCATCGCCTTCGAGACAGGATGTCAGCGAGAACGGTAGCCTCGTTCAAAAACCCTCCAACCAGCACCAATCAACAAGCAGTTGTTTGTTTTACCTTTGGACAAAACCAGGGTAGCTTTTACACTAAACAAAGCTGATTACCTCCTGTAACCACCTTCATCCTTATCATGCAGATATGAGGGTGTTATTGATCCTCTGGTACATTCAGCAAGAAAGCAACTTATGTCCCTTAATGCTGACCTATTCCTTTAAAACAGTAGATTTGAAGAGTGATGTACAGCAAGTTTATATCTGACTCCAGATTAATTATCAGGTTATGCCCAGAGGCTTAACACTGTTTGGTGTTCCTTGTTCAGAGAACTAACTTTGAAAGAATTAAATCAGTAAATGATGTGACACGTCGTTTTTATGTAAGGTTGGGAACTACAAACGTACAGTGAAGCGGATTGACGATGGGAACCGGCTCTGCAATGACTTCATGAGCTGCATCCAGGAGCGCGCCAAAATCGAGAAAGCCTACGCACAGCAGCTGACCGAGTGGTCCAAGAGATGGAGACAGCTGATAGACAAAGGTGAGAAGTGTTCCACACTCGTACGATGCTATTTACCTTTGAAATAACATATCTGTATTTTATTTTATTTTTTTCATTTTCGTATCACTCACCCGTCACCCTTCATTAATCCACCAGGGCCTCAGTACGGCACAGTAGAGCGAGCTTGGATAGCGCTGATGACAGAGGCAGAGAAGGTGAGCGAGCTTCACCAGGACGTGAAGGACAACCTGATCAACCAGGATTTTGAGAAGGTGAAGAATTGGCAGAAAGACTCCTACCACAAACAGATGATGGGAGGATTCAAGGAAACCAAAGAGGCAGACGAGGGCTTCAAGAAGGCCCAGAAACCTTGGGCCAAAAAGCTAAAGGAGGTGGGGAAATGTGCATGTTTTTAGTTTGGTACACATCCATGCAGGTACAACCAAGTGGACACATTCTTAGACTGTCTAAAGAAATGGAACTCATTTTAAAGGGTCAGTTCACCCAAATTACACAAAAAATGTAAAGCTTCTTTTATGTAGAGAAGTTTTCAAATCTGTCTTTGAAAATTGCCATCAATGATAAATGGTTGCTGACACCTTGGAAGAATTAAAACTGTCAACAGTAAGCAGGACATTTTGAAATGTATTTTTTCATTCTTTTCACCTCAAATTGAATTGCGATGGCAGTAGATAAATTCAAAATTATCATCATGATTAGGTGCTAGTTAGTGTAAATATATGTTTTGTACATCAGCGGAACAGACCATGTATGTCACTTTTGATAGCATTATTACTTTTAAGCCATTTCCCTACAATTAAGAGCGCAAGTAAAGAAACTGGTAGGTTTGTTATTTGGCAGTCAGTCATGAAACACTTAAACAATATTTGTGTCAAGGAACATTTAAGCCAGATCATGAGAGTTATCATCAATGAAAATAAACATTTGCTGTAGCCCTACTTTATTTAAGGGGCGTATATAACTGAAATGTACATGCTTGTGTATAGAATATCTCCTTTGTACTGATATGTCCAACATACATGATCAGTGCCAAAATGTTTACTTTTCTTTGTTTGTTTGTTTAGCTGGAGGCTGCCAAGAAGTCCTTCCACATGGCCTGCAAAGAAGAGAAGCTGGCGTCCTTCAGGGTGACCAACTGTAAGGGAGAGGCCCCTGTGACGGCCGACCAACAGAAGAAACTCCAGGAGAAAGTGGACAAGTGCAGACAGGACTCTCAGAAGGTGAGAGAGGAAGGCGGGGCTCTGTGGGGACACCGTTATGGTTTGATTGTTGAAGTCGTTTTCCCACAATCAAACCAAAAAACAAATCTGCTCGCATGTCTTCTTGAAATGTCGAGCTGGTTTCTCCGGGATGTAAGTGTTTATTAAGTGTTATTAAGTGTTGTAGCTGTAGCCAGTGAAGCATCGTTAATGTGTGAGTGAAAGCCACATCTCCCTCTCTATGTTTCTCCCTCACTACTCCAACATTAGCTCATCTGTGCTGAACTCTGGTCTCCTTTGACAGCCTTGACCTTCACACTCTTGAGCTAAGATCCTTAGTTTATGGTCCTTTCGAGGTTAATGGTACTCACATTTGACCTCAGAACTAAAAAAAAACAGACACATGTGGACAAGACACGTGTCATTAAATCATTAGTTATCCCTGCATCTGTGACATGTAATATATTATCATTTATTCTGGCTGCTGACAGTTTGTTGCTTGTGTGTACATCACAACCTAGGCCAAGGAGAAGTATGAGAAGGCTCTGGATGAGCTGAGCAAATGCACTCCCCAGTACATGGAGAACATGGAGCAGGTGTTCGATCAGTGCCAGCAGTTTGAAGAGAAGAGGCTGAGCTTCCTCAGGGAGGTGCTGTTGGATGTCAAACGCCACCTGAACCTCACAGAAGACCAAAGGTTTGAGACGCTTTCACAGCGAAGATGACCAGACACAATCATCCGCTAATCGTTACTCATACTCTAAATCCTTACTGTCTTCTCACAGTTATGCCACAGTGTACAGGGAACTTGAACACATCATCACATCAGCAAGCGACCAAGAAGATCTAAAGTGGTTCAGCAACAATCACGGCCCAGGCATGCATATGAACTGGCCCCAGTTTGAGGTACAGAAATATCACAACTAACCACAGTTTTAAGACCCTGTATCGTGATCGGAGCCCTGTAGCATTCTCATGTACATAGTGTCCAATATTAAAGGAATAGTTTGACATTTGAATATTATTATTTCTGAGAGTTAGATGAGGAGATGGCCCACTCTCATGTCTGTACGCTGAAGCATGAGGAAATAGTCAGCAGCCGATAAGCTTTCCTTATGCAAAGAATTGGAAACAGCTGCTTAGCAAGTTGTATCTCATTTATTTAATCTGTACAATGTTTCAGGTTATGTATCATAAAACTAGTTACTAGACTAGTAACTTCCTCAAGTCTCCGCTGGTTGCCTGAATCCTCACAGTGATGACAAAGCTCCATGACATCACTGCCTCTCATCTAACTCTCGGCAGGAGAGAAAATAAGCACATTTACCAAAATGTTTAATTATGCTTCAATATAACATTTTCTATCTAGTCTATTTTAACAGTAGCAGTGAAGACAAAGATTACAAAGAAACATAATTTCCAAATGAATAGTGAAGCATTTTGCAGGGTGGTAGGGTAAAACTTTGGTTACACCAGTTTCCACAAGCATCTTATTGATTATTAGGACTCAAAAAACTGTGACCTACTGAGTGATTCCTGTAAGGGAACATCAGTGCAGTGGAAACCAAGCCAAATATTATTAGTCTGTTGTTTTGTAGGAATACAACCCGGATCTTACCCACAACATCATGAAGAAAGAAAAGTCAAAGAAAGGCAATGATGGAGTCATGCTGACTAACATCACAACAGCAGGAGATCTCGCTCAAGGAGACAGAGGAAGGTGAGAACCCAGATGTCAACACTGATATATTTATATTTAAATCTTACTTTATTGATCCTCTTATCCAGATCATGTTCTATGTGTTTGTCACAGCATTCTCAAATCATCATTGTCATCTGTCAGAATCAGTTTGTCTGATAACTATTCAATATTTGTTGGTATTCATACTATTTGTATATAAATTGTTTTTATTTACGAGTGTTTCAGAAATCACCATTTATTACAACTACATCTTCACAAACATGCCTGCCCATGGTAGAAATAATACAAGGACTGCAGTTTTATCACAAATCTACACGTACATGATGCTACACACACTACCATTACATAAACAGACATAAGATGAGGACTTTGTTTCATTTGGCTTGTAGAACTGAAAATGAATGTTCTGCTGAAAAATGCGAAATGTTCAGTGTCAGCAGTTACGAGAAGAACAAGGCGTACGCGGCCTCCACAGAGCAGTCGGACGAGGACCAGACAGCCCCAAACTCAGGCGACACCAACGGAGGGTCCAAACCCTTTCACAAAGATTCGGGCAAAGGTGTGAAAGTGAGGGCGCTGTACGACTACGAAGGCCAGGAGCAGGACGAGCTCACCTTCAAAGCAGGTGAGCGTGACACCTGCTAACTGGAAGGTCACATGGTTGATCCCTGCTGTAGTCCAAAAATCTTGTGTCGGTGAATTCCTACTAGCATAAGATTCCCACTGCATAGTACCGGCTCTACTCGACTCAACTCAACTCGCCTATAGTTTCAGTACAAGCTAAAGACCATTTCTCTAATCAGTCATTGCTTGTCAAGTACAGCTCCTGCAGCTGTACCATGGTACATAATGTCAAAGAGATACCCTATCGAAAAACATAGAAAAATCTGTTATCAACTTGATAGCATAAAGGTTTTAGCGACCTCACCAGAGAAAGTTCCCATCCTATTAAAAGGGTTCACAACAGTAATTCAGTCGCATTGCAAAACTATGTCTGGACAAATTCATACCCTAATTTAATTAATTTAAGTCTCACACAAATATCTCATTAGGATAAAATGATGAAGTGATGGCATTTTAAACCCCAAAGGTCAACTTCACTGTGAGAGAGAGGGAGAAATTTATCTTGCTGCTTTAAAAGGACATTAAAAACAGCAAAGTAAAAAACAATAAATACACTAGAACAAAAAATACATTAAATAGGCACACGTTTGCAACCTTACCCTGACTTAGAATACAGTTATACACTCTCTCTGTCTCACCGATAGCTGCACAGCAGTTAGTAGGACCTAAGTTATCTCCCTGCTGGTCGGCCTGTCCTGGAGGACCTGTAAACTGCAACTGGACTGGTGCACATGAGACATACAACCGTGAGGCAGTGATTGTGGTTTAGAGGAGTGTTCCTTTAATGTTCTTGTTTACAGCTATAGGATCCTTGTTAACACTGACTCTGTATTACACTCCTATAATGTCGCCCTGCTGTGCTCTTCTGTCTCCTTTCACTGATGAAGGGGATGAGCTGATGAAGCTGGGGGAGGAGGATGAACAGGGCTGGTGTAAAGGTCGTCTAGACAACGGCCAGCTGGGTCTTTACCCAGCCAATTACGTGGAGCTGATCTAACTGTTCTGGCTGAGGACGCTCGTCTCGTCGGAGGGAAAACCCAGACCGAACCGTCCAATCATAACTGCACATAGCCAGAGAACTGAGAGCAAAGCTTCTTTTTCCTGTTGGGCACAGTGGGCTGTCTTTATCTCAGCACTCAGAACAGAGAGGACTGTACTGAAACACATCTGTTCAGAATCCCATCATCTCCAGATACTGCAACTGAAGCAAAATAATTTAGTTTCCTCTATGTGTAGCTGTGTTTGGGTTCAGATGTGACACTAACATGCCATACAGAATGTTCTCTCATCATAATATGGATATGGCATCATCAGATGTGCCAGGATAGCAGGAATGAGCTATGCATTTTGCATTTCATGTACAGATTTTAATCTTTTTTACAGTCTGGATGTTTGTACATTTATTTCATCTCATCGGACACAGTGTTTTCTTTTCTTTGTGAAATATGTTTAGCGTTGAATGAGTAGTTTTTGGGAAATGAGCTAATTTGATTTCTTCTTGACAGTTAAGAAGAGATACCACTATCAGGTTTGTTCAGTGAATACAAGCTACAGCCAGCAGCTGGTTAGCTTGTCTTAGCATAGCTCCATCTGAAGGTAACAAAATCCACCTACAGCACATCTAAAGCTCACCAATGTGTTGTCGCTGTATCCCCTTTGTTTAATCCGGAGAGAAAGACGCTAAGATAACCAACTGCTGGCTCCAGCTTCACATTTAGTCTGTGCAGATCAGAGTGGAATCCATCCTCTCAGCAATTAAAGCATACTGTATAAGCATGTTTCCCAAAATGTCCAACTATACCTTTTTAGTGCATTTGTTTTGTTTTCTTGCTGCGGTCCACAGCATGTCATTGAATTAGCATTTTGAGCGTTTAGAGCTTGTCTTTGAAATGGAAATATGTACTTTACCAAACTGTGCAAGGATTGTTTACATTAAGCCCCCTGTCCCATCTGTTTGTAACAAGGTTCCTGTTATAACGCTTAGCTGTGGTTCAGTTTCTCCTCCTGTTTTATCTTCACATGCAGGCTGTATTAATAATACAGATGCCATGGACGATTAACTCCATTTCACAACCAACTTTTTATTTATTTATTTAATCTCTGCAGTTGATGAAACGTGCTGACTTTGAGTGAATGTCCATGCCTCTGCATTATCACCTACCAGCTCTTATCTGGGTGACTGTGTGCATGCTGATGCTCCCACACACTGTTAGTCACTCTGATTTGAACTGATCCAGTGCATGACCTTAATTTGTTTCCACCCAACTATTGACAGTTACTTGATTTAATTAAGACTCTCACCAGGATGTTGATGATGCCATTGATTTTGATTGTGCAACATAATCCGTCCTGATGGGTCTATTTCACTGTGCACTAAAGTGCAGTTTCTATTAAATTGCGATTATATAGACGTCTTTTTATTTGAACATTTAGTTTCAATTAGAAAATCTAAACCAGACTTTAATAAAAACAGAATAGGAGTGCATGTGGCGGTACAGTACATGTTATATGAGATTGGTTTGTTACCCCAGGTTACCGCAGGTGTTGGTGAAAACTACACCCTCGTTGATGAGCGATGGGGGTGTTCTCTTACTGATGCAGACAGAGAAAGCTGCAATGAGCACTGCACAAGAAAGCAGAAAGGAGATCTGTCCTTGAAATATTGATGAGACAATTGGCTTTTCTGCTACAGCAAGGAAATTCATTTTTAAAAGGTCCAAGAGGAAAATGACTCATACTGTCTTTATCCATCTGAATGCTTTTGAAGAAGCGTTGCTCCTTATAAGCACTGGATTCAAAGGGGTGAAATAAATATTGCCTTAATCGACCACTCCCCAAAGACTTTCAGCAAAGTGAGAGAGAGCTCACTTCCACAAAGGCTCCAGCTCATCCAGCTCAGCTTACACTGAAACAGCATGAAGGCCCTCTGCCTGAGGATGATATGAATTTAATTTAAATTTTAATTGTATTTGAAACAGAATGGGACTGTTAACAGGCCATGAATGGAGCATCCACTTCGAAACTCCTGTGATACACTGAAAGGTGGTGAATCTCATCTTTAAAAAGGACTCAAGTTCTCCTTTTTTTCTGCATATTGTTCATTCTGGAAACATTGTTCAGAAATGTTGACGACTTTTAACAAGCTAGTGGGCTTTCTGTTTTTAGCATAGTGCTGTCATTTCCAAACTGTAGTGCCTGTTCATCTGCATAAGCAAAAAAATAAAAGATGTCATCACAAAACTCTTATTAGACACAACTCTGTGTTCCCTTTGCAGAAAATTTAAAGTCATGTAATCTGTGTTAGTCTAACTCTAACATAGAATAAAAAAGCGATGTCAGTGAAGCAGCTGCACTAGATTCAAAGTATTGATATTTATTTTTCTGTTTTTTTTTATAGATGCTGTTGACAAATACGTTTTCTCAGACAGTGGGGATCACATGCATGAGTATGTAAAGCAAGTGTTGCCCCCTTTTGAATTAATTTGAACAAACTATACAATATTGACTGACAGAGTCTCGTCACCTTTAATCTACTCAGTGGAAGATTTAAATGAAAATGGGCTGTGCTCCATCTGCTGTGTTCTCCTGGGTCTCATGGAATCGGCCACTAGAGGACGGTAGCAGGCAGATTCAGCTGTTTGCAGGCAGCCATCAGCAGATGTGACTCATTGATCCTGTTGAATCAGATTACAACAAATAACCACAATCTGTCATAAACAGCCAGTCCAGTCAGCAAACCTGCTGCCAGTTTATGAACCAACAACCACACCTGTTTCCTCAACAGGTTAATATCAGTTACCTGGGACTTTTCAGTCTTCAGGATATTAATATGCTGTTTTATGTGATGTAATAACTGATAAGCCACTAGTCAACTCATGCAGATTGCTCATGATGGCGTTTGTAGTTATCATTTGATGATATAATTTCTCATTTAGTTTACCGACCTCACACAACACCTACCCTTCAAAAAAAAAACATTTAAATGTTACAAAATGTTAGTTGTTAGTTTTTCTTAGTGTAGATTTTTAATTTTCCCATCAAAAACCAGTCAAACATGGACAGACGCCTTGATAACAGAGCTACCTACTACTACTAAATCTACTGCTACAATTTACATGTGTTTTGTTTTTTGTTAGTTTTTTTACCTTCTTTAGTGTTATCCCTCAGGCTTGAATGGAAGTTTGCCACATTCTGGGACAAGGTTCATTGTTGAATAAGCAGAAATAAATAATTCCTTGCAGAACAATAGGGTCCTCGCACTCTTAGTGCTCGGGCCCTAATAATGTAATAAAAATATAATGAAAAATAAATAAGAAGAAATAAGATATTTAAGTTTAAGTTGCTTCACCCAGATGGTAAAATTAATGCAACATTTGCTTAATGCTACAATTCAGTGCAATGCAGCTGATTCCAAAAGGGACTTTGGAAAATTGGGAATTCAAGTTGTTGAATACAAGACCAAGAAATGACAGGGAAAAATGGAACAAAGCTGAAATGAACATTGTGAAACATGAAATGCCCCTCCCTACAGAGAGAGGTTGTGTGTTGCCATGGACTCATCTTTGCTGGGTGGGTGTTGAATTAAAACTGTTGTTATTAGTGGTGAACGGATGGGTGAGGCCTGTTAATATATTCTGCCAACAGTCCTTACTTTTTTTACAGACCTGTAATTTCTGTATTTCCCTAAAGCATTACGCATGCATCACTGTTATCATATCGTCACGGTGCTTAAAGAATCATACCCCAGATATCACACAGTCATATCATTTCACCTAAAGACTGACAGCTTAACTCCACTTGATCCTTTATGTACACATTTCTCCCTGTGGGATTTAAAAGCTGCGTAGAATATACAGGGGTAAATTTATCTTCGAATGAAAGGCCTGAAAGCCACAACTCTCAAACTGCTCAACATGGCTCAAGGCCACCTTTTCTTGGCAAATATACACCCTCTGGCTCACCTCACAGAGAGAGCAGCTATGACGGCTTTTAAAACCCGTTGGAAAAAGAAAAAACTGTTAGTGGTGAGAAGAAAAGATAAAGCGTCAGCAAAGATCTGAATCAGAAAAGAACACACCGTAAAAAGTAATTATAGTAACTGTTCAGGTGGCTTTAGCCTGCAAAGTACAGGTAACTGAATTTGGAGACAGCACTCAGATGCATAAACAGTTTTTTTTTTCAAACAAAGTTTATGGAGCCCTGTTTTAAGATTGAATATCCTGTCCTTGCTGAGAAAATTCATTTTTCCTTTTAGACAAATGAAAATGAAGAGCACTGTGGTCAGAAGTTAGTGTAGAATATTCAGCCCCGAAGCTTCAACATTGAATAAATAGATATGAAATCAAGACTCATATGATCAGGTTCAGACACAATACATAACTTTGAAATTGTGAAATATAAAGTTTTCAACGAAATGTTATTTCATCCTGTTTATTTTCAAAATCAAATCGTTTATTTCACGTGATTTTTATTTAGTTGTGTTTGTTCTCATTTAACAAGAGCATTTAATGACGCCCCAATGATGATGTTATGAATATTATGCCACTTTTTGCCACTACACCTGAGTGATTCAATCAAGACAAACAGGCCGTAGCCAATTATTTATTTAGCTGTTAATTAAATAATCAGATAAATCCTTACTGGGGAAAATAGCTTTGTAAAACAAGAATGACAGTCAGTAGAGCTCACACCTCCAGCCTGGTCCATATCCCACCCCTCCACAAAGCTTCATGGAAATCAGTTCACTAGTTTTTGCCTAATCTTGCTGACAAAGAGACAAACAAACCGACCAACCGATCAACTGACACAGACACAGTGAAGACATAACTTACTTGGTGGAGGTAATAAAAGCATATTTTGGAAAAGAGACTTTCACTTTTTACGCTGCCGGAATAAAGTGATCTGGAGAAAATGAGAGATAATATTGATTTACTTTGAAAAGAACCTGGATAAGACAAATGGAATTTCATAATGATGATCAATAAGAGACAATAAGAGCACTGTCACAGTGGTGCTTTGAGCTAAATCAGGATGCTAATTACAACAGTATGAGTAACCAAAGTATTAGACAGTCTTAAATGTTGACCTGATAATGGTGCTATGTGAGGAAACATTAGGAGATGATTAAACTTAGTAGAATTCATCCTGAGGGGATCATGTATTTATGTCTGTACAAAATTTAATTGTAATCCATCCAAAAGTTGTTGAGAGCTGTCAGGATGAAAACAGTGGACCGACAGGCCAACATTACAGCCATGCTGCTAACAGGACTACAAAGTAATTTCATTATTTTACAATGTCATGATGATATGATACATTTTGACTGTATCTGCTTATATGATTATTTATTTTCTATCAATTTACTTGATCTTTTACACTTTGGGTCTTCACAGTAAAACACCCACATTATAAAATGCAATACACTGTACAGCTGTATAAACTAGAGTTAAAAGCATGTCATACAGTATGAAGGGAATGCATTGCTCTTTACCACCTTACAAACTATTACATTTAAGTGGCATTATCAATACAGTCACAGCAGCGTTTGAGGATCGTCTAACCATTCAGCAAACGGTCCAGAGCTTCCTGTCCTCTCTGACCGACTGTGTTTATAAGAGCCAGGACCAAACCCCAAAAAAACAGAAGCAAAGCAAACAACTACATTATCAACTGTGGCAGTAAAACCGGCTCTAATTCAAATAGAGACAGTGATCGAGAGGAGCAAAACAAAAAGACAAAGCAAATGTGGCTGTGGGCGTTTTTCTGAAGCTTGTACATAAAGAACAATCAGTTCTAGCTGTTTGGTGTGACGAGTAAATTGAAAATCACATCGTGGAGAAATAAACAGGCAGATTGTGCAAATGAAAAGGCAGTTCATTTATTCTTTTTTGTTTTGTTTTTGTTTTTTTAATGTGTGGTTGTTTCGTTCTGCAGCAGGAAAAAAGCCTCAACAGCCACATTGATTTGCCTCCTCCTCTGGTCCAGTGCAGAACATGAGCCTTCATGCAGCCTCTGCCAGCTGGTATTTCAGTGTTGGAAGTGGAAGTGGTACCATTGGTCCGTACACGTGCTCCATGTCACCTTTTCATCAAAAGTCCAAGTGCATGGTGGTGAGATAGCGTGACCTTCTCCTGCCACTATGCTGCCGCTTCATACTGGGTGAACAAACTGGTACACCAGTCTCTGAGACACGTCAGGCTTGCGGATGATGCCCTTCTTGTAGTACTGGCGTATGGAGCGGCTCAGTTTGTCATAGTTCATAGCAGGTCGGTTCTTTCTGAGTCCCCACAGTCTCGCAACGTGAGCGGAGTCTTCAATTTTAAAAATGCCTGAGGAGTCAAAAGAGATTTGGTGTTTATAACGACACATAACAAAATTAACACAACATTTTACATAAGGACAAGTACAGAACTATGTCAGTCTATATATATAATCTATTCTATTTTTATTCAAACCAGTGGTCTCACTGAGATTAACTGTTTTTCTATATAGCGTAAAATTATTTTAGAGATAGATTTATATTTAGAAGAATATGAAAAGTGTCAATTTATTAAAGGCCATTTCACATGTTGTTTTTAATATTTGTTTTTAATATTTAGACTTTTTGGAACTTTTGAAACGATGTTCACACAAGTTAAACTGTGCAGAAGTGTTTTCTTATGAGGTGTTAAAAAGAGTTCCAGTTTAAATGAAGCTCTTAAGGAGTTACAGAGTAAGCATCTAAAGGGGTTGAAGTTACTCAGTGCAATGAGTTCAACGTTCAGTATAAATGTAATCAGTGAAAGTAGTTGAAGTGTAAAGAGATCAGGTAGTTGACATGTACACTGCAAATAGTTCTGTGCTTGCCACTTCTTTTAAAAGTTGCTCACTAGTTGTTGTTTTTTTATGTTAGCCTAATTATTTCTAGACTGGAACCAACGTATTTTAAGATTTCTTGACAAATAAAATGATCTTGCTGTATGGATGGATAATTTCACTATTTCCTCCTCAGATTCAGAGTTTATGTCTTGTATTTCAGCTACTCTTTTCTGCAGTGCATGAAATGATGATGGAAGAGGCAGTAAAAACACTCAAAATGTCATTTGAAGAGTGAGCTCTGATGTTGGTGAGATCAAATAGACACCAGCTGAATCTGAAATGCGGTTGAAGCTCTGAAAGTGTTTGAAGTATCAGAATCAGTAATGAGCAGTAATATAAGAGAAATCTCGGTTTAAGTGTAGGAGGAGAAAACAGCTGATGTGTCAGTAGAAGGGTTAACTCGTTAAACTTGTTGATTACTGAAAGTTGCGTAAACGCTGGACACAGTTGAAATAAAATAGTACAAAAAAAATAAATAAATAAACTGTATTATGGTCACTTGATTTTTATTTTTATTCTAAAATGTACTTCTTAAAAGTAAACCAATAAATGACGTTTGGATGAAAAGAGTGTGGAGATGCATGTCTCTGTAGTAAAAACATTGGATATACCTTTTTCTTTATTCAGCCAGCGGATGCAGCGTCCATAGCTGTGAGGTTTCAGCAGGAGCTCTCTGAGGAACTGCCACAGATGAATGGGCTGACCTGAACAAGATGAATCGGCCTCGGACCAAAGCTCCTCAGCACCTAGCACCAAAAAAAAAAAGAAAAAAGGCCAAAGTGAAGTGATTCACATAGAAACACGGATTGGTGAGAAGGTGACAAGGCGACGCCTTCAAGATACAGAAAGCGGTGTGATATGCATTAAAGTCAAAATGCAAAAAAGTATAATAATTCTCTTTCTACTGCTTAGTAGAGTTAAACAACAAAAATGTAATTAATTTTGTCTTTTGATGACAGCTGGATGAGGAAACCAAACCTACCAGTAGTTTTTGGATCTCCAACTGAGCACCTCTCTTTCATCCAGGCAGCTGGAGGGAGAAGAGAGACATTTCATTTAAAAAAGTATTATTCAAAATCAATTTGTTGCTCTTTTTTTTCATTGTTATTCTGTTTCTCCATAGATGTTTCTTCATCTAAAACTGAGGCTCTAAGGACTTGATGTTGTCTGCTGTACAGATGGTAAAGCCCTATAATGATAATGATTATTATTCATAAAAATTTTGGACCATATAATAGTGTATATATTACACCTTTATCTATTTTATTGTTATTACGGTGTTATAAATATATCCCTAACTGGATGGATTGTGCTTTTAACTCGTCTACACTATGTACTCAACAAAATGTGACGCCTTAATGGAATAGATTATGTTCTTTCTTCTTCTTCTATAATACTTCTGTCTAATTATACTGTATATAAAAACACTAACACAAAATGCTAACTGAAAAAACAGCCAAACATTGAACAATACAATCACTGTACGAACTACAGCCTGCTATGATGAACCTAAAAAAAAAAAATACCACACACACACACACCTGACTTCCATATGTCCAGGTGTGCATGGAGTGTGTCTCCACACTGCGGTGAACGGTGGCGAAACTCCTCCTCGCTCATGACGCACAAGTCTTTTCCTGTCAAATCCTGGAAAGCCTTTCCTGCGTGGGGCAACCTGTAGAGATGTTCAGTCCACAGCAGCCACTTCTGGACGTTCCCTGTGTTCCACTCCATAGGGTCTACCAAACCAAAGACACATTATTGGCTGCAGGAAATAACATTTTTATTTTCTATTTCTCTTGTGAGATTACACTCATATCAACTCAAGTTAAGTGTTTTTTTTTCTGTCACTTTATCACATAATAAATTTCCGGAAACCACCAGATAATCACGCTTTTATGCCACTACAGTACTAATCAGTAGAACAGATGACTGAGGTTTGCACAGGTTTATGACAGACAGACGCCGTACAATAAATAATGCTCCTTCTGTTTGCTTTGTGAACAGGAGACCTCGCCCTTAAGACTGTGTACACGTCGCATGGCAAGAGACAACCATCTTTGTCACAGTCCAAGAGAGCTGCATGCAAAGGTCAGGATTAAACAGATCCTGGAGCAGGCAAACACAGCTTTGCGTCAGTAACGATGTGATGAATCTGATCTGTCATCTTTTCTGGAATGTCCAAACAAATTTATGTTGATTTTGGGAGCCAGATCCAGTAGCTTAAATATCACTGACTCAGTATGCCTTTAGAATTCTTTTCTTTTTGTGTGTGTGTGTGTGTGTGTCTCATGAAAAATGTGTGTGTACTTTACGGCTTTGTCTTCTTTGTCTGTTAAAAGACTTGGTCTTGAAGATGACTGCAACAGCAGGTGTGGTGGAAGAAAGCCTACCTGGGGTGATATTGAGCAGTTTGCAGGCCGTTTCGATGTCCTTCAGCACTTCTCCAACCACCATGCTCTGCACCTGCTCCAGAGACCGCTCCTCCTCCTGCCCCTCCATCTCAGGAGAGAGTCCCTGTTCCTGGCTGTCAATGACGGGGCACTGCTCTGGTTCCTCCTGGGACTCGGCGCGAGTCATGGGGACAGACAGTGTAGGGGAGGCCTCTGAAACTTTTACCAGCCAGGTGGCGTCTTCGGTGAGGAGCATGTCAAAGCAGGAGAGGTAGAGGCCCGGCATGCCACGCTCCAGGGTTTCCACGCTTGGTTTGGTCTCCCCCAGGTCCCACAGTTCTCCAGAGCCCCTGTTTCGCTCCAGGATGGCGGGGGGGTTCTCTGTCATCCCGATGCGAGATCCGTACCCTGAACCGTCTGATAGACCTCCTACTGGATTTGACATAACTGCTACCTGGAAGCAAAGGAGACAAGAACAGCCAAACAAATAAAGTTTAAGAGCCATGTCAACTTTTTAAAGCATTCTAAAATGTCCTAAAAGCAACTTTATGACTAATTATAGGAGTTTATTATCAGCAGTCCTGTCTGACAAACGTTTGATACATTCAAGGAATCCAGCGTCTCTTGGATTAGAATAATTTCACGCTTTAACTCAAAAAGTCAGTACCTTCTCCAGTTCCTTTCCTGCAGTTCTCTGGCTGCTAAACCAGCAGCAGTTTTTGTCTAGTAAGAAACTCCATCAGAGCAGCTGCAGAATATCTCGAGAATGTTTTTCATGATGTGCTATGAGCAGGAGTGAGGTGAGCGCTGGTTGATGCTCTATAAGAACCCCAAACCTAATGGAGATACTGGGGAAATGACACTCAAGAGAGTGAAAACACACACAGCGCTGACAGGCATGGGGCAAAATGGATTTGACTGAGTCTCTTATTTGTGGGTCAGTGGCCCAGAATGGCTGATGTCTCGGGGGTGAGTGACTTGTATTGAGACCTGAAGCAGCTCCGCCGCCTGCCTCCACTTTCAAGGTGCCGTCGCTGCAGACCTCTGTCTCCACTGTCAGCTGGAGTTTTTAATCAAGTTAGATAATGTGGAGAAATGCGTGCACAAAACCTCGCATTTGAAAACAACCAAGGTTTCTATTTTATGAAGACTGATAGCATGCGTCTGCTACTTCTCTCCAGGAAATTGCCGTCATAAGTGTTCATTTATGGACGTCAGCTGTAGCACAAGTGCTGTAATCTCAGGGTGAATTCGCATACGGCGCTCATAATGTGTAGCTGCCACAGCTGGCATATGGGAGGACACACACTGTCACACACCAGGTTATCTGGAGATGATGCCACAGCTAAGGTAAAGAGTGGTGCCACAGAGCACATGTTCAAGGAGAGGCATTATTTGTCAAGACACAAAGAGGGTTTTAGTCTCATAAAATTTGCAAAACGATACAGAACAGCCATCGGCCAAATCGGTTGCGAGGATGGAGTTTAATTCAGGTAATTCAATTCAGATAAAAAAACTAATAAAACTATACTTTTAGCTCCTGAACTGCCTTTTCTATTTTTCTTGTCAGAGGCAGGGCATTTTTTCCCCCCCTGATTTTGGCCGCATATGCTTTACACTACTCTTTGAAATGGTTGGAATCACGACTGCAAAATCTGTGATCAATGTGGATCTAAAATCCATCACGATTCTTTTCTTTTTTCTTTACTGGAGACACAAAAAGATGCAAACAACATTTGAGAAAAGACATTTTTTTTCCCCCTTTAGCTTCCCCAAAGTTAAATCAAGTTATCTTCCCTGCCCCTGAAAAAGATCCCCGTTCTAGTCTTTGGTCCCCGACCCCCTGCTGTAAAACCTCTTCCTTTTATCTCCACATCTCTGCTACACTATAACCCACACTCTCTTTTCACTCTACCAGGAGTCAGATTAAAAGCCACTGGTATCCCAGCCTGGCTGCTGCGTGTCAACTCTGCTCTGTAACAGCTTGCGCTAAGCCCATTAGCAAAGCAAATTTAGCCATATTACCTTCTTCCAAAAGGAAGAGGGGGCACAAGAGAAAGACACAAACACACACCCCTGGGGAGAAGGATTAAGACCCTGACTGATCTCTAAATGAGTTTGGTCAAGATGCTGATATTCATTTCAGGAGCATTAGAGTTCGCTCCATTTACTCTGCAAAGTCAGCCTTTGACACAGACGGGAAGGGACTCCCTCCATGCAGGCACCCACCCTGGGAACCATATTTCTTCTACATGCTTGGTCTCATTTAACACGAAGACGGTGATTATTTGAAATGAGGTTGGTACCGTCACCTTTATGTTTTTATAGAGCTAAACGTGTGTTTCGCTTAAGAAAAACAGAGGAGAGGTCTCATAAGGGGCTTCAATGAAACAAATGAGGTGATGAAAATTCAACTGGGATCAAAATATTTTCTATTCACATCAGCTTATATTAGGGGTTATTGTACAGGCAGCTCCTTCACATAAGGAACTTTTTTTTCCTGACTATTGCAGGAAAAAAGAAAAGTTAAAATCGTGTCATAGATGTTGCCATGCCTGCGATATCACACTAACTCCTCACTTCCTGTGAATGAATGGCAAAAGTTACAACCAATCTGGCTTTAAATTAACCTGTCGGCCCATTTATCAGCGTTACTGAAACAGTTGTGTGACAGACGTGGGGTAAGTGTTTGGATTAAAGTTAATGAGTAGTGACTGAAACAAGCAAAAGTCTGCTCTTTCAAACTCTAGTCATCTGTGAGATTTTAGAACATCTATCTAATAGTGCGAATCACGTGTTGAGCTTGTCACACACACACACACACACACACACACAATAATAAGGTCTGTGTTGTTTGAGCCTGGAGTTTAAGGAGTGTGTACAGCCAGGCGTGACTGTTTGCCATGTGAGCGTTAAAGGGAGATTTTTTTTTTCTTTGTTATTGTTTCTCATGGGAAACTTGGACCCACTAAGGAAGTCATTGTTCCATTAAGAAGGAAAAGGTGTTTCATCTTTGTGTTGAGCTCTTTGTTAAATATGACTATTGCTGTGAAGAAATCCTGCAGGCTGGAGGAAGTGATTAGGATCTGTGGATTGCTGCCTTTTTATGGTAACAGCGACATGTACAGGTGCTCCGTTCACATCATAAACATTCTTTAGGTGCAACAGGTCATTGTTTATTTATGAATCGCAAATAAAGGCTGATTCTCTGAGCATGTTTCTATGTTTTGTTTTGTTATTTACAATAGTTGTGTTTTACAAACCATCACACCAAATCTCCTGACAATGAAACTCATTTTTATTAGTTTATTATATTTCCTCTACTTCTATTCTTTCTACTTTTTCTTTTTACCCCTGCTGGGTTTTATTAATTGCCCTTAGAGGATGTTGGTACAGTCGATGATTGATTTTTCACTGGTGGTCAGGTGCACTGACAAAACACTGAGCCTTTTGACTTGCCTTTGCTGTTGTTTGAAATTAATTCTGACAGAGAGTTGAATTTACAGTTATGATGCAGATGAGAAGCTGAGATTAGACCTTATCATCAGAGGCTCAGCACAGGTGGATGCAGACAAGGAGCTGTCACCTGTTTTTTCAGATATTTTGCAGAGATGGAGAAGATATGGAGATTCTCTCTGCGAGGCCTAAGGCATGTGTTGGTGCAGCTGGATGTAACGTGTCAGAAGACCTGAAAGAGCAGGTTTTCCATGGTAGTTTTAAAAAAAAGTGACATAAAAGCATGTGGTGCAACTAAGAACAGGTTTAGAAAACACCATTTAAAACCCAGACATAGCCAATAGTGTGCTTCAGTGTGACAATATAAATGGGAGAGAGAAATTCCAACCTATAGTGAACAAAAGTGCAACACAAAGTCAATCCTTTTTTTGGCATTTTTTAAATTAAAAATGTCTAAAAAGTTGAAATTTAAAAAAAAAATTTTTTAGCTGAGGTGGAAAAGTTGATGTATCAAAAAGCAAAGTGTAAATGATGGCACACACGAAACATGTGACTGAAGCGTCCCCTAAAGCAACAACAATGGCAACCGGCCAGATCAGTGTAGAGTGATTAGAGACATCAATACATAAAATAAACACAGATGTCATATTTCCATCACACACTTTAATTTGTTTTAAGTTTGACTAGAGTCTTCAAATAACATCATCTGGCTGTGTGCTCTTCTTCTGCAGTGAACTAGAGAATTAGTGGCCCCATCTTATTTGTTTATCTCCATGCACTAAACTCACGATATCTGGATGGAAATTTTGAGACTAGAACTGCAGAAGAGCTTCTGTCCAACCATTTCTATAACTTTCCAAAACCTATGATCTGATATTCACTCCCACTTCACACCACGACTGGTCAGCTGTGCCGAGGCGAGAAAGGAGCTGGGGTTGAAACTGCTCTCTTGACACAACTGTTGCCATCATTTTAAAAATTTAAACGCTGAGTGCAACACAATGAAGGTTAACAGAAGAGACGGTCTGAAAACGTCAGCTGTTGTCTCAAATTTTTATGCGCCAGGGATCAGGTGTGTCTGATTTTAGATGGCAGTAATCACTATTATTTTATAGCAGAAGTTATTGCAGTTTCTTCACAAGTTGAGAGAAGGATTAAAAAATCTTTATAAATTGGGGGAGGGTTTTTTTGTTTTTGTTTTTTGTTTTTACAGTTCTTTAGAGAACAAGTTTAGCTTTGGGCAAACTCCGTGAATGAAATCCTTCCAATTCTGTGTTTTTAACAAATATATCAGAGTCATGATGTGGAATAATGATGTAGAATAGCTTTGTACAGAAAGTCCAGTTCTGTCATTTTTGTTGCAACCTTGGGGTCTCGCCATAGTATATCATTTCGATCTCTAATCAAAATCCTAATCATTAGTAATCCTAATCTGCTGATTGTAAACAATAGGAACAAATTCATTCAATGATTTTGAATATGTCAGCGTTTCGTTGTGATTTTTGGCAATAAGCTGCCAGACATGGTTTATCAGACATCTAATGTGCAATTGTTAGAGCTTCCCATCTCCTACCTCTCTTTTCATTACTCCTTACTGCCTTTTTAGAGTTTTTCAAGACTTCCAGATGTCCAAGCTTTTTCTGTCAACATCATTTCACCTGTCATACCTTCATTTTCAGTTCATTTGTGAACTTACCTGTGATGTTTGCTGCGACGGAGCAAAAAAAATGCTACTGAAGTCTAAGTCCTCATAAACATGAATAAGGATTACAATTCTCCAGATGATATCATTTCTATGGCAGGTATAGTTACACTGAAGATGCCCTTCATTCTGTCTGACAGATGAGATCATATCAGAGGCTTTACTTTGACAGTAACATGCACTTAAATGGAATATTAGATTAAAAAAAAAACCTGTCACATCAAAAAAGGATTAAAAAAATACTGTGAGAAGCAAATGAAACCTGTATTCTTTTAGACACACATCACATATTTAGGAGATTGTGTAATGTGAGTGTCTTCTTACCCAGGAAAAGATGCTCTGGTGGCCAGCAGCAAAGATTGGACAGGATGATAGCAGATGGAGAGCAGTTATGTTCTGTTGAAGATGAAGGATGGCCTTTTTGCCCGTTGCAGACCAACCCTTGACTCCGACGGGACTCCGGGGCGCTATCTGAGGGCGCTGGTGCAGCCGGCAGCGGGCACCCTTCAATCTGTTTCCCCCTGACTGTCGCCGAGCCCCAGCCTGAGGCCCCCTCCCAGGCTCTTTGGTACAATTACACTTAACCTGAGAGACACAGCCTAAAGCACAACTGCAAACTAAACATCAAGTGAAAGCACCTGCTGGGGGTGTGTGCAGAGAGAGAAGGAGTGAGGGTGAGTGACTATGTCACTGAGTGCAAAGGAATTCCAGCACCATCCACTGCAATTGATATTTATAGGGCAGTCGTGTTTACTCATGCACACAAACCTGTGTATGTGTGTGTGTGTGTGTGTGTTTGTGTGTGTGTGTGTGCCAAGTGCTCAGACCTCCTCAAACACTACCAGTTGACCTCAGTGTTTAGTTGACAGACAATTCAAAGTGATAAGAGACTAAAGAATATGGTGTCGATTTAAAAGACTTTCTGCGAACGGTCCAGAGGCAGACTTAGGTCACCTGCAGCTACAGCAAATAGACGGATAGAGATTCTGCTTGGACAATATTTGAGAGATGTTAATCAATCTGTGCTTTAGATATTAATATCTGATTAGGAAAATGTGATAAAGCGGCTCTTAACTTGGATGATAATGTCGTTAAAATGCCGTTAGAGGAAGTGTTAAGAACATTTAATTCAAGGATGCATTCATGTTTTTTTTAAAGTCTCTCCTAGAATGCAGACATTTTTAAATTATCATCCTCTCCATAAAGAGCACAAAGGGATTTCTCTCTAAAGCAACTTCAATGTAAGATCGGGGGAAAAACTCCATAGTCATACTTCTGAGTGTAAAAGTCATTATGATGACTCAAGAATCCAATTTGGACAAATAGAGCTGTATCTTTCTTTAATGTAGACTTTTTAGTCCCACATTTTATCTTTATGCTTCAGTTTTTTTCTTTTCCTTGAGCCGTGGTGGGAGAACAGCAACAATAGAGGAAAATTTCTTACTGAAAGAAATAAACTTACATGCTTGATTTGTTTATGTCGGACTCCAAAAGCCTCGTATTAAAGCAACTACAAGGACCGTTTATGTTGGATTTTGTCTATAGTTTTTTTTAGAATGAAAACTGCATCCCCCCATTAGCACCGCTACCTTGTGATGTGCCCTTTGCATTGTGATGAGGTAAGGTATCTATATGTGACTATGTAAGATTCATAAAGTCTTCATGATAAGAAGCTGAAAGCAAGATATAACGTATGATAACACATAATACGCTAATGTAACACCACATCTCACAATGTATTTCCTAAATAAAACACCTTAATATGATTAATGTAAGACATGCGACTCATGATTTCTCATATGCTCTATGCACTTTCCCTTTTTTTTTGTTCTTAGGTCAGTTCTTTTCTTTGTCTCATTTTTGATCCTGACCCAATATCAGCCACAACCACAAAATATGATGTCATAACAATTATCTGAAGAAAAGTCTGCCCCTGGTTCTTTTTAACTGACTAACGAACTAATGCACCAGTGACTGTGAAACTTCACTGGGGAAAATGGAACCGGTGGCTTCCTGGTCTGTGTCAATAAAACACTGATGTCTCATAAAATCAGATCCTGGTTCAGGGAATAGGAATAACTGCAGAGTAAATTTGCATAATCAGGGATGGGTTTTTTTGCAATTTTGACTCCTGTGACTCATTATGATGTCTATCTAACACTTTGGACCATTTCAGCGGATCTTTCTGAAATCCTTAAAGCTATACTCCCACTCAGTATTTTCCTTCTCAAGGCGTGTGAAGAATTTTTTAAGTAACCACGATATTTTTATTCAGTAGGACGAATGCTATTCTACAGCCTGATATAACGGTCATATTTTTAGCACAGCGGAATTCAGAGAACAGTCCCGATTTTAAGCCAGTGAAAGGCAAAAATTACAAAGTAAACAAAGGGCCATTTTGAAATTCGGGAACTTCCCCAGAACAGGGTCACTTCCTCGTTCTGCACCTCTGGCTGGTTAGTGTGTGTTTGTGCATAAAATAACAGACAGTGCGGGGGAAATAAGGCGTCGAGTAGCTGACAAAAAGAAACGGAGAGCAAAACTGGTAAATACTGGAGAGAGGAAGGATCGATGGGAGCTACTGAAATCGAAATCTGGACATCCACGGCTGGCTATTTTCATATTTTAGCTGAAGTAGCAACTATCATGTGTGTGTGTGTGTGTGTGTGTGTGTGTGTGTGTGTGTGTGTGTGTGTGTGTGTGTTTGTGTGTGTGTGTGTGTGTGTGTGTGTGTGTGTGTGTGTGTGTGTGTGTGTGTGTGTGTGTGTGTGTGTGTGTGTGTGTGTGTGCACGCACATGTTTCTTTGCCTAGCGTTTCCTTTCCTGTGTATGTTTCTTAATTCATGAAGATGTTTTGTGACTTTGCCTGTGGTCTGTCTGTCTACATGTATGTTTCATTTGGAAGTCTGTTGAACATTATACATGGATTATTGTTATTAATATCTTTCAAATCATTTTCATAAACCTACACACCTTATGTGTGTTTTCAATTAACCTCTGTTGATAAGTCCTCTCAGGTTGCTTTTTGTTGGACTGTCTTATTCATAAATGACGTACTAGGTTTGTTTGTTTGTTCATCTGTTAGCAGGATTACTCTAAATGTTATGACTGGATTTTGATTACATTTTTTGGAGAGATGGGATATGGTCCAAAATCCACTAGATTTTGGTGGTGATCTGTATCAACATCTGGATCCAGAATCTTTTTTAAATTAATATTTTCCATTGCAGGTCTGCAGCAATTAGTCAAGTCAGGTCAAGCCAAGTCATTTTATTTGTCTACCACATTTAAAATACAAAACACCTTAAGTGCTTAACAAAATATGGCAAAAAAACAAAAAAAAACAGGAGGACAAGTTAAAACAAATTTAAGCAAAAAAACAAAAACAGTTAAGGCATAAAAATAAATAATGACCATTAAGAACGAATAAAAACAAATGAGCCAAAGAAAGAGAACTAGACCAAATAACACGGAAAAACATTGTATGAGAGTCTGCAGGATGGGAACCAGAAAAACCAGTGCCAAAAGATGTGTTTTTAATTGTGCTTTGAACATTGGTAGTGAAAGAATGATCTGATCTGGAGGGGGGGGGCGGAAACCGTTTCAAAGTTTACGGGCTGTCTGGATCTAGGCACCACTAAGAGCTGCTGGTCCTATAACCTAAGCAGCAGCAAGTAGTTACATGATCCTTGCTTCTAAATTCATGAATAATGTCAACAATGCCTGGACAAAAACCATCCAGAACATCCAGAACATCCCACAGATGCTCTATTGGGTTGAAATCTGATGAATATGCTTGTCAAGGAAGGACAGCGACATTGTTCTGGTCCAGGTAGGCTACTCCTGACAGACATGAGCCACATGTGGTCTGGCATTGTCATGCATGAAGGTGATGCCTGATTGCTGTATCCTGGGAATGACATGTGGACCTAGGATCGTATCTCGGTAACGGATAGCTGTCAGTGTACCGTGGATGTGGACAAGGTCTGACCACCATCCATTAGCAGTGGCTCCCCACATCATGACACCATCACCAAATCGGTCCACTTCCTGGATGTATGCGGCAGGATAGCGTTCCCCATGTCGACGATACACATGCCTACAACCATCAGCTCTGTGCAAGTTAAATCTGAACTTGTCCCTAAATATGATCTGCCTCCACTGTGCAATGAGCCATAACATCTGTAACATCGGTGCTACGCATGTCTGCCAAGTTCCGGCCATCAGCATCATCAGCATCCCAACTGCCTGGTCATGGAAGTTTAGCAGAAGCCGTGGCATCATCAGTTGTTTCAGTAGGACATTAATGTTCCTTGGGTTTTTATTACCTTGGCCAGGTGTTTTCAATTATGCACAAAAAAAATCTCACCACCATCATCATTTACTCTGAAATGCACCAATGACTGTTATGGCTATGTTATGACTAATTGATGGTTGTGCATGCATTAACATGTTTTGCTTTTGAGTACTTAAAAAAGTAATTTCTATGTATCACATGTTTGTTTGTTTCAACAGATTAGGGCAAATGAAAGGAAAATATTGGGCACTTAAAAATATGCCTTTTTAAAGTTGCTCAGTACATCATGAGTACATGCTATCTCATAGATAAAAGATGATAATGTGAAACAGCCAAAACACAAGTTATGTCCTCTGATTAACACTACATTATTTCACAAAACAATCTTACATCCAGACCCCTATAATCTCTTGTTTCAGAGCTTTTAAGCATATCACACAGCCTTTATCAGCAGCAGAGTGAGACATTCCATTATTCTGAGCACTAAAATGTGAGCTTATGTTAACATTATCCTTTTATACTGGACAATCTAAATAAGGTGTTGTCATTCCTTCAAGTGGTATGAACGTTCCACACAAAACGTAAAGCATCCAAACTGTGAAAATTATTATCTGTGAAACACCATGCTTGTTAAAAAGGAGTCACAATTTGTTCTGCTCTTGGAAAACAAAGAGTGCTTAAGAAATGATATTTAGGTTATATTATAATTGTGACAGAACACCACATGAGACGATGGAATGAGAAGGTTAATGCGTCATTTACACTGGTTACCCAGCAGCACACATACAAACAAACAGCCTGCATTTTAATTGCATGGGTGATTTCATGACCAGCCATAACAACTGCAGAAAACAAGCAGGTATTGAGATCTTTATCGCTGCACTATACTTCAGAATATTGACTTTCATTCAGATGGACAAACTGTCGTCAGCGCCACATCTCACCTCTGCAATAGCTCAGTATTTGTGTTCACTTAGAGCTCATGAATCTTAACCACAAATGTTAAAACTGTGTGTTTCTGTTTGCTGACTGTAAATTGATGCATTGTAATAGGAAAACTGTTTCCCCTTGTGTCATTTGAGTTTGAACAATGCGGCTCTATCAAAACCTGCCGAATAAAAGCAAAACAGCTGTAACCAACAACAATATAAGCACTTTAAATATACAGTGCATCTAATCTTTCCCCTCTAATCTCACTTTTCATTCACCGTGTAGGTTCCTAAATGGACAGTGTTCTGATAGCATTTTGCTAAATCCTGAGGTTTCTTTCTCTTTTGCTGTTCTATTCTTTTATCCGATCAATGCGGGAGCTGTGAGTTTGATATGATTAGCCACACGGTCTGAATAGAGTAATTGTGAGATACAGAGAGGGTGTGCACAGACCACGTCAAGACTTTTTTAGCTGCTGAGTATTTGTAGACACACCAAATCAAACTGTGAGAGATGACAACCTCCTTTAAATTGGACAATTCAACATGAAGTTGTGCGCTTCATTCGAATGAGTGCAGACTTGAGGCGCGCACACACAAAAGTTTACTTTATGGTGTGGTACACGGTTAAATTGCATTATAATTAAAACTCAATGCACTATAATATTTAAGAGTCTGCATATAAAGAGATATTATTACAGAATTACAGAATTTTTAGCTTTCACCTTAACCTGCATCCAAAATTTGCATGGCAGTTTCTTCAACTTGTGTTTGACCTTTTCCTTGGCTGAAGAACAACATTCTCATGGTTGAAAGACAATGAGCTAAGAGAGGTAACAGACTGTATGTCAAATATAAAGCCACAATGGGTGCACTGTCATTGTGAAAGGAGTAACTGTGCAGGTGTCCCTACTGTCAACAGGTGTCAGTGACCCACCTGAGTTGTTTTAGCAAAGTCAATAAACACCAATAGTTTTTTTTGCTGAGCGTCATATAAAGCATAAAGCATAGAGTGAGAAGTCTTCTCTGATGTGGAATAAGGCAGCTCTTTCAACTGCTTTTGGGGGGACAATCATGTCTTACGCGGCATCATGTCAGGCACGTCTCAGGAAGAAATGCTTGCTGCTGATGAATTTCTTTTTATTAACTACATTATTGTTAAACAATGCTACGTTTAATGGAGCCCTATTAAATTACTTCCTCTTGAAAACAAAGAGGGAGAGGTTTATTGACAGTAATTAATTCTATTTCAACGTTACTCATGACAAGCACAGTTTGAGATCAAGTTACCGTACAATTCCTGATGATCCACTTCAACAGCCAGGACGCTTGCCAAGGAATAATGCTGCTTGTAAAACAGTTACCACTGCGGGAGCATGCCCAAACCTGCAGATGCACAAAAAAAATCTACTTATATTGTTTGAGGATGTAATTGATGGGCCATACAGGCATGCATTGGTGGACGTGCTTTGAAACTTTATTTAATCTGTGCATGGATTAAGATTTAATCTGATAAACTGAATATGAATATAGATTAGTGATACTGAAATACTGAAGCTTGACAGTTTGTTGTTTTATGTAGACTCAGGCCTTGTGGTGGAGGCTGTGTTGCCACATCTATCATTCATTAATCCCGTTTCCCATTACTTGTGATGTGTTTCACTAATCAAAACAACCACAAAACTTGTGACGCATGCATGCATTATCTGGAATCTTTCTAGCAGCCTGTCTTAATTTCAGTATAGTACATTATGACAGCCAGCATTTACGTTTACTACAAGATGAGATGTTTAACTTCATCAGCTTCATTGATTTTTGTGAATATATGCTCATTCTGAATTTGATACCAGCTACACATTTGAAACAGGTTGGGACAGGGTCAACACTGGGAAACCTGTGGACACGTTCCACCGAACTCCACGGTCAGAGAGGATGAATATCACAACAGTGGTTGTCAGCTTTAAGGATTTCCTCATCAGGCTTTGTGTGTGTTCCTAAAAAGGGTCGTTTGGTGTGTGTTTGACCATGGAAATTGGGCAGATCGCATGCTGCCAACTTCAGTCAAGAGGAACATGTTGTTACAATGGAGATCTTTATGCACTTCCTAGTGGCATGAACCAACCCTCCTTCTATGTCTACAGTTGGTCCAAAGAAGCTGCTGCTCGGCTTTTAACAGGGACACGAGAGAGAGAGAGCACCTTTCGCCCATTCTGGTCTCCCTTCATTGGCTCCCGGTGTGTTTAAGGATCGATTTTAAGATTTTACTGTTTGTCTTTAAGTCTTTACATGGGTCAGGACCATCTTATATCTCTGACCTCTGCCCTGGTCTGCTGACCAGTTGTCTCTCGTTGTCTCTAAAACAAATCTAAGGACCAGGGGCGACCGAGGCTTCTCTGTTGTAGCCCCCAAATTGTAGAACGACTTGCTGCCCCATGTTAGGTCGGCCCCCACACTGCCACTACTGTGGCAGTATAACGAACTGTAGACACATCACCACAGGCTGCAAACTTTGACAAAGTGTAATATTTACCCTCTTTTAGCTCTGTTTTGGTCTCCACCAACTCTTGATCATTTCTGCCTCTTTAGCTGTTAAGTGCTCTGCTATGTTTGAGGCTGATATGTATTTTATGAAACTAGTTACCCAACAGCCGTAGTAAATATTTGTCTTTGGAGATAAAGATTTTAAAGACAAAGCTTGTCATAATCTCAGAACATAAGTATGTTGCCTAACCATAGAGCTTAAGCTCCTGAGTATATAAGAAAAAATAAAACTTGGCACCTGGAGAGTTAACACATTAAAATATTGATTATGGGTCCAGTTTAGGGCTCTGTGTTGGATATATTTTTATGCAAGTTCCTTTGCACTTTTTTTACTGTAAAGTTTTGAATGAGTAAATTAGCTTGTAATGAAGCATTCCTTATTAACTTGAGTAAATGATCTGCCACCATTTATTCTCCTCTGAGTTCCTGATGCTCTGAGCAATGGCTCCACAAGACGTTTGGCTGATGATGGTCACCTTTTATGATGCCCACAGCGCTCCCCGCCCAGACAAATAAAATCCCTAATCTAATCACAGTGACACCATCGGGGCAGCCAGGAACTCTATCAACCAGATGGTGTATGAAAACACACGGCTGCTTCCTGTCTCCATCACTGACTGCACCACTTAAACCTGCCAGTAAAGCTCTTGCTTTGCACTGACTGAATAAGTGCTTTTAAACACTTAATCGTGTATTTTAGTTCTCTAATATCACAGCTGTGTTCTCATTCATGTATTTGATGAGAGGTATTCATTAAGCTTTGCTGGGGGCGAAACAGTATGGAGAGGTTATTTTTTAATTTTGACAGATAAGGATCAGAGGAAGAGATTTTTAGATTAAACATTTCACCTTACCTCAAGCACTTTCCTCAGCGACTTGCAGCAACCAGTTCTTCATTAAATATTTACGTCTGAATTTGAACATACCTGTGATTCTGAAGCACGAATGGTTAAAAAAAAAGTTAACTTTTGTTTGTTTTTTTACCCATATATTTTTAACTTTATTAAAAACCCTCTACATTGTTTCTCTACTTTGATGATGACAACAACTTTCAACAATATCATGCATAGTACTATATTTTATATTTGTCTTTCCAAGCATAAAACTGTCCATCTTTGTCTCTTGTCTTTCATTCCTTCACTTTTGTGCACATGAAGCATCGAGCTAAAGGCCTTTTTGAGTCAACAGAAATGATGAGCAGTTTATCTATGATTAACTAAACAAACCTATTGACTCAAGTACAGTGAGAGATCATAGACATGATAGGAGCCTTGGAGCATCCTCGCTGAAACAAAAGTCAATATTTGTCTTCAGTCACTCTCTCACATGATGTCTACCCAAGCCCCATTCAGGTAATCGCTTCAGTGCTCGCCACCTGCATGCAGAGACCATCACTTCACATATAAACACACAGATACTGTGCTCCTATACTGTCTCCACCCTAAGGCTCATCCAACCGATATTGTTGACTCGTTTTAAAGACGTAAGTATCAACTAACTTCATTTTAGTGCAGTAAAATGTCATGCACATTACCAAAGAGTAATGTTCTTCACAATATTTCATCCTCTTTTAGTGGAGCAAGTTGACTCCAAATACAAGTAACAGGGACTTTTTGTACATAATCCCTTCATTTTGACCTGAGATGAGTTTCAAAGGGTCAGGAGCTGTGAAATCCATTAAAGACAGAAGCTTTCCCAAGGCTGCAGCTAACAGATACTTTGCATGTTTGGTGGTGTATATACGGTATCGGAACTCTATGAATGTGCAGAGAGTCAATACCATCTCTAAACAGTTACAGGAATTTGAATACTAGGACTGTCCTAGACCTGTATCAGTATGAGAGATTGATATCTGATACTTCAGGTGTCAGGTGAAAATACTTCAAAGTTTTATCAGCAAAAACACGCAACCCTATCCTTACCAGGTGTGACACAAGCATTGAACACAACAAGGTAATGTCTTTTTCTAGGTCTTTTTGAATTTTTTACTATACATTTCTAAATAAAAATGTATGAATATGAAGCAGTTTATATTGATGTGTATTGCCACTGCATGCACACATTGCTTGCCGGCTTGCTAACATCACCAGTAGCGAAATATGAATTGCCATGTATTTACAGAGGTGACATCATGACCCACAGTTTCTCACGGTGGAGGGGTGAAGCTAACAAGGTCTGATGATAAGAAAGAGAAGCAGTTGAGCATTAATGATAAACAGTGGTATGAATATGTGACTACATATATAGCTGAGGCCCGGGATCAGTATGTGGCCAAGCTTAGATACAAAGACGGGACTTGCAGTTTATCAGACACTATCTGTAAAATGGATGGCTTGAAGTAAATATCAGCCTGGGGCCAGTTTATTCATGACTCTTTTAAATCATTAAAGGCCTGTGAATATGCTAAATGTGAAGACAAAGAATCGGCATTTTGTTTGTTGAAAACTAGTGATCCCATCTAAACGCTTGAGAGATGAGCCCCACGAACCTTCACGGTTCACGGTTGGTCAGGATTCGATAGAATTTAGCCCTATTGACATGCAACGATGGACACATCCAACAATGCCAGTGTTTCCTTGTGTTTTGGGAGCAGAGACAGGGGCGACTCTAGGATCAGACCTTTAGGGGGGCTCAGCCCCTAATGAGAAGATGACATGCATACAGAGCCTTGCAAAACACCCAAGTGAAACCACTCATTTTACTGGCCAACAATTGAACAGTAATACTTTTCAACATATGATACTTTAATTTACCACTCAACTCAGAACAGGACACCCATGTAAAGTGTACTTTGTAAGAGGGAAGGTATTGAATATCTGTAGAGATACTAAACACTATATTCCAGCTGCCTGAACTTGTTTTATCATTTCCATTTGTTTGTTTGATTGTTCTTTTTTTTAAATTCAGTAGGTGAACATCAGATATGTAAAAAAAAAACATTTTAGCAAAAAGCAGACTTTTAAAAAATACCCACACAGGATGCATTTTTGATCCTAAAAATCTTTCCCCATCTTTTCTAATGTTGTTCTGCTGTCTCATAGAAGATGCTTAAGTAAAAGCCATGTTATTGATATTTCTTTTCTCATTGATCTATTTGCATATTTGGTATTGAGGTAATCCAAAAGCGATGGAAAGTAATCAAATTACATTACTTCAATCTTGTGGTAATTGGATTAGGTCGCTGAGTACATTTTTTAAGAAGTAATTAGTAATTGTATCGGAATACATTTTTAAAGTAACCTTCCCAAGCCTGTACATATGTAACAAGTTTGCACACACAGTATGGTTGTCGTTCTCTTCACCTCGTGGGCAAAGGGGCCTGTAACCTACTTACACACAACACCTACAACATCAGTCAACATCATGTTTGAATTGTTTGTACCTTTAAAGGATGCATTACTGGCCTTGTGTGGTACTGGTAATATGGATGATACAAATCCTCTCGAATCATATGCCTGGCTGTAGCCTTCCATAGACTGTATCACCTACACACTCATGCTGACATACAGTGTCAATAGGACTTTTGTATTTGGTCATTTGTATTGGACAAACTGAAACCTTGACCTGATGAAAGTGTTTGTGATTCATCCTGAGTGAGATATGAAAGAGTTTACCCAATTTCACTGCGGTTGTTCAGACATTTCACTCAAAAGTAAGATGTGTGGACGTCATGGTGGAGGCAGAGATTCCGCCGGGGGATCACTGGTCATTAAGATACATCATCTGGGCACCAAGTGTATCTCACATTTGATCCATCCGTCCATCATGTGATCCATCATCCATCAGTGCATTAAATAGTTGATGAGATATTTCACAAAGGACACAGATGGGATTCTCAAGGACGCCAGGGGATCACAAAAGTCACAAGGATTCATCATCTGGGAACCACAAGTATCCGTACAATGTCTGTCAAGACCTTTCACCAAAGCCTTGTTAAGGTCTGAGCTGCTGCCATTCCTTCTCTAGCTGATAAGTGTCACATGATCATTGATAACATTGATTGACAAGTGTGAAACTACCGGCACTGCAGCTTTAAAATCAGATATTGGCTGAGCCTGGTGTGATTTAAGGTTAAAGTGGAAGAAGTAAGATAAAAAGAGAACTTAGTCATTGTTTCAGTGTTAATTTAATCATACAAATGCTTAATTATATAGATACAGGGGGGAAAAAAGGCTTTGATTTTTTTTCTTCAGATAAATGTGCTATTTAATGACTATGTAAACTTTCACCTTATCCACTCACCAGCCCATCAATCTCAAATCTGTACATAGTCCCGAACTAAAACTAGAGAACGAATCCAGAACTGTTCAGATTCCTCACTGTCTCTTTGACACACATTCCCACACACACATACACAGAGAAAAACGACTGACGTGACTGAAAAAAGAAAAGCAGAACAGTGTACACTGTTTGGGAGGACTCTCAGATGACTCTTAATACAAATACAACACGGGCTGCTGGTGAATTTAACAAACAGTAGACGTGACCATAGAAACGATGAACTCTGAATATCATGAGAAACACTTAGATGTTCATTATTACAACCAGAAGAATGTTTGATACACCACCAAAAATACAAATAATTATTTTAATGCAATATCTCCTTAGGAATAACTAACACTGTCGTAGAGTTGCTTCAGCGTTTCCCATTTTATATTTAAGACCAAAGCACATGATGAAACCCACTGTCTGATATATGAAGATGTCAGTGTGATAGCAGTCAGACTAGACTATTAACTCATCATACAGATATTAAAACCTAAGTGTGGGATCGAGGGAACCAAATTATTTTATGATCAGACATTGGTGCGGTGATGCAACTTTAAAACTGCACGTTTAACACAATGTAAACAAACCCTGAAGCCAAGAACAACATGGGCCTTTAGGGAAGAGCAGGTGATCCAAAAAAAAATAAAATAAAATAAATTTAAACTTTCTGGAAATTCTGGTATCACAAACCTCAGAAATAGCTACTTTACCTCATCAGAATGTGTGGACATTGTCGTGCAAATGGCAGTAACAGAACATCAGCGCCAATCCTGATGCAAACCATTAGTTCTCATATTCAAACTATGACTAGAAACAAATGCATCACTTTTTCTTTCCAATATGTTAAACAAGAAGTCAAGTTGAGGTTGGTCATCTGATTGTTAACACCACCTGCTGGCTGTAAATGGGACTTTTTGCTTCCCTAGTGCACAAAGACAGCAAATAAATAACAGGGCAATGAAAGAGTCGGTTCATCCAAACGATGCAGAATCACTCAAAGGTACACGCCCAGCAGAGCTCTCTCACTACTGATGTGTTTGTGACTAGACACGTCATCTTTTGCCCAAGTAGTATACACCATTTGTATGTCAGTTAAATCCAAAGAGAAATCATAAAATACATGCACACTTAAGAGGCATCACACATCTAGTACACCCGCCATAGACATGGACTCAGACACGACAGTCACTCATCAGGCAAAATAGATTTAGATGGCTTTTTCAACCCTTCCTCACATCTCGCTTGCTCAGACTCACTCGCATCGTTTTTGCACCTCAACATCTATTTAAAGCGAAAACCCACCCTAAAAAACACGTCTCATGCGGTCTGATTCGTGAACCTGCAGACAGCGTGGCATGATAACAGAACAGATTATTGTCTCGGTTCTCTGGATCTTATCTTTGGGAGACACAGGGTTCCTACACAGGGGTGGTCCACATTTCTTTTGCAAAAGTCAAGGATGTTCCCATCTGTACATATCTTGAAAATTGAATATGTGGTGTTCAATACGTCTCTGGACACGGATACGTCTTTTAGACATGATAGACACATATTTTTCTTTGACTTAAATAACACAGATGGTGAACACTAGAGTGTGATGTTGTTCCGTGACCAAATTTCAAACATGTCAGTTGTGACATAGAGCAGTGACTTCGTTTATGACAGTGAGTCCAAAGTATCCAAGTGGACAAAAGAAATATGATTGGTGTGCATCATGGTGAATTGTAAAAAAAGCAAATTAATACAGAGTTAATTAACAGTTTCCGACTTGAAAATCACATTTGATTCATTCAACGTCCAAGATGCAACGTTAGCCTGAGAAGTGTCAGGAAAATCAAACAAATGCAAATTCTTCTTCAAACTCATACATTCAACGTGACTGAGCCCAAACTTAATGGTTATGGTGGCATGTGTTTTGACCGTCACATCCCAAAAGTATAGTTGTTCCACCATTTTCAGTTGTCCAATATATAAACATGGGGATCAAAGTTTCCTATCTCCACCATCCACATTTAACCAAGATGTGGAGCAGTTCTGTAGTAGAGTCTACATCTTACTGAATAGCACTGGTCCCGTATTTATCATGTCTGGTACAACTGCTCATTCTTGCTGTCGTATTACTTGTTTGTCAACCCAGATCTTTCACTAGGTTTGTGTGTGAAACTGGCTTTCACTGACAGGAAAACTGGAAAAAGGTCATAGACGTGTAGTTTTGTAAACACTTTTAAATGCCTAAAATGATCTATGATCACAACTACTTTTGTACTACGCTCACCAGTTTTCCAAATATTTCCAGACCTGTGTAGGAACCCTCAAAGGCAATGCATTCAATTTCCCATCGGAATTGTATGCAAATTGTTTAGCGTTGATTTTTCCCTTAAATTATTTGTGTCTTACAGTGAAAATTAAAGACGTGTGTCTCTATTTTTAGGGTTTACGGCACTCTTAAAATGAAGCATTCACACATGCGAATCTAGGCGTTGATGTCAGGTGGGATGTTTTACTGCAGCGGAAATGATCCATCACTCCACTGTAGTTTGTTTCTGTGGAAAGGGCCATGAAGTTGGGGAGAGGGTTGTCATGAGTCAATATAAAACAACTGTTCCTCCCCCTCTCCGACTCCTCCCAGAGCTCATCATTCACCATAAGGGGGGGGGGTAGTCTTTGTCATTCTAGCTCTGTCCAAATGGATAGGGTCCATGAATACCCTGGAGAGAAAAAAAAAACAAGAGAAAGGGTGTTACACTAGGCTTTGTTGTGAGGCAGGTGATTTTAATGCAACAAAACTGAATATGTTTGATGATGAAAGTGATACTGATAAATAATTCAAAAACCGAATCAAGCTAACAGCCTCCTTACAGCTCAGGCCATGTATGTTTTAAACTTCAGTGTGTATATACGAGTTGCACCACTTGAACATGAATGAGAGCTCAGTTATGACTCAGGTATATGAGATGATGCTACTGTGAACAATAACGTAGCCCCACCTGAGAGATGCATGTGATTCAATTACCAACCAAACGTTTTTTTCCAACAGACACCAAAAACTATACACTTTAGCCTATAGCTGAATTTTTTGATGCATGTCACTATGAATTAGCAATATAAGCAGTGGACAAATAACTAGCAATACTCACATGGGGGTTACCGCATACTTCATCATCACACCCTTTAAGGTTGTCAACTGAATGGAAATAGATAATCTGTCGATACCATGTGTTTAAAATAATACATTTGAAAGTACTGAAACTAACAAGGTTACTTTTTTTTTTTTTTAAACACACATCTACAATTGGATTTTCAACCAAAGGCTGCACAGATTTTTAAATTATTACAAATCTGTTTGTATGTGTTCTGTACCAGCAATATGTGCATCTTTTTAATAAAATAAAAAAAAAAGAAATAAAGTATCCCATTTTATGTTCCAAGGACTGTGGTGTCAGGTATCCGTTTTATACTAGCACAGTATCAAAGTTTAAAAGTCAGGTTGAGTGACAACCTTACTACCATCAGTCACAATGCATCTTTAGAGATAATATTATCATCATCCTTGATAGTAATGTTAACAAGACTAAAAGTCTGACACTGTTGCATGGATGACAAAGGACAACTTTACTTAGGTACCACTAGTGGAGCACATTTGTGAAATTTGGTCAAATCAGCAAGCCACAGGAATGGCTACATTGTGATCTATGTTCAAATATTCTACCCACTTTACAGTGAGACCATTTTGGAAATCTCACACACGTTTGTCAGGCTCAGCGCTACATTTATAGACTTTGCTCTGTTCCTTCAGCTAAATGCTTAAATTAGCAACATGATAACATTTAGCACAATAGCATTTATAGATTTATCTCAAAGTGAAGCTGGAGCTCACAAGTACCTGATCATTACGTTTTGAGATACATTATATAATACTAAGTTCGTAGACAAATGGAGATTTGGACGTTTTGGTGGCAGTGGGTGAAGTAAGGAAAAGGAAAGTACTTATCCAGATTGTTAGTGGGCCCCCTTATTGGTTAATCATTGGTTATGATAATCAATTAATTGTTTTGTCGATAAAACATTTTTTGAAAAATTTCTCCTCATAATTTCCAAGCATTTCAAAACACGTTCCACGCTCAACGTCCTTCTTTTGTCTAAACAACCTTCCAAAACCAAAACCCTCTTAATTTACGATCATAAATGACTAAGAAAAGCAGCAAATGCTTATATTCAAGAAGTGGAACCAGCAAAGGTTGGACATTTTTGCTTGAAAAATGAAATGATTAATCAGTTATCAACAATTTGCAATACTGAGTTTTGCTTTGATTGACTAATCGAATGATCTACTAACCAGGACAGCTCAATTTGTTGGATATTGTTTATGATTCAACTTGTCTTCACTCAGTTCCACGTTATTATTACAAGGTCCTCCTTTGTGGCGGGAGATAATAACCCTGAGGCCCTCTTCCTTCCACCATCCTAAGGACAAACCTGTCTTAGGGGAACTGCCTGTAAAGCAGCGCTAAGTAAATTAACACTTAGTCCTGTCTATGATTACAACAGCTTAAGAGGTGACAGGGAGCAAATGAAGACATAAAAAAAGTTATTATATCTATGATGACCTGATCCGAATCTCAGCAGAATTTCACCCATGGAAGTTTTAGAATATTGTTAGAAAAGAATCGTGAAATTGTGGCTTGGCACACGACATCCCTGTTGGTGGGACATTTTATTTGAACTTTTTAAGTTTTGACTTATGAAAGTTCAAACAAGTGTCCACCAAACAACAAAATGAATCCACCACAGCAGGGGGCATGTGTCCAAAACTGAGCATATAATCCAAACCAAATATTGCAGATAGACACGTCTTGCTGTCATGGTAGTGGCTTCATTTAAATTGTTTTCTGAACATGCACACGCAAAATAAATCAGAGAGGCTACTTATATGAGCTAAGTGTATGAATGTGGTGATGTAGGGTTAAAGAGGCAATGTCATGAGGTGTGAAAGCATATATTTGATTCATACATACCTGACCATAAGTCATGACAGATAGATTGGTTTGGAGACCATTTGACGCTCTATTTACAGCATTATGAGACAGTCCGTTTTGATCTTGCTGGATTGACTCTTGCGTACGTTCCCAGGCTCCACTGGGATCTTTGAAGCTGTTGTCAGTGGTGTCATGCTTGTTCTTCTGTGGCGATGCAAAGGGGTTGAAGTCTCCCTGAATGCTGCGCTGGGGTTGGGTGTTGAATTCTGTCTCGAATGAGGACAGCTGTTGGGTCACACCAAGGAGACCTCCAACTTCTACACTAAGAATCACCCAGATTACATCTGTAGAGAAATGAAGCATACACAAAGATATGCTGACTATTCGACTGAGTAAACCTATCAATTTTCTGACCAGTCTAATTTGAATGTTTTTGGTTTCGTTGGTCTGACCGAACCCAAGACTTGGCTCAGAAAACTAATGCATTCATGACAAGAAGTTGACAAACATGTAGAATAATTGAAATAAATGTCAGTTGTAGACATAAAAAAAATTGCATCATTAGAAAAAAAAATTAGATTTTGGTGATTTCCTACCTCCATAGAATAATCCAGTGGCTGTACACATCCTCCACTGGCCTTGGTACATGCCTGGAGCTGTGGGACTACGCATCTGCACACTCACATCTGATATTTCTTGGGGGTCTAGTGACTTCACCATAACTGTGTTTACATGCCCAAACTGATCCCCACCAATGTATTTAAGACTAACTCCAGGAGGCCACGACTCTGCACCTATAACACACAAGGATTAGAACAGTCAGACACATCATAAACCATGATGCTGTATCTTTTTTCAGGTCCATATTACATACAGATTCAGAAAGGCCACTGAATAAGCTAAGTGTGACTCTAATATAAATGTAATTACATGCTCCAGACCTGTGTTTTGTATTCTCCAGGTCTTTGTGAACGATGTATCTGGAGGAACAGACTCTCCTTCCCCAATTGTCACATCTTCAACAAAGGACATGGATGGCGTGTTGACATTGGGACTTTCAAAGTCATAATATGCACCAATAGCAGCCTGCAGGTTCCTGTTCCAACACAAAAGGAAGAGCATGCTTTTATCAGGAGTATGCATGAAACAGAATTTGTTTTAAAGGCTGCAATATACGCTAACATAAAGAAAACTGACATTGTTGTTTGTGTAGATTGTTCTGTCCTCAGAATACTTTCTCAGTACTTTCTGAGTCAAGGGGTCCAAGGGATGAACAGTCTTTCTTTCTTATTAGCTGCCTCACAGTGTATTTCATCAAATCTGACAGGCCACCAATCTAATTCTGACAACTAAAAGAAAAATCCATCCTAAAATACAGCGCTGTAAAAAGTAGAGGACTCCCTCCAAGGTTCTTGTATTTTTGTGTGTATCTCATACTAAATTGTGTCAGATCTTCAAACAAAATTCAACATTAAACAAAGGCAATCTGAGTAAACAGAGGATACAAGTTTTAAATGACAATTTGATTTAATATGGCAAAGGTTGTCCAACACCAACTGGGCCTGTGTGAAAAGGAATTTGCCCCCTTGGAAACTAAATTTTAAAAAAACTACCAAATTGCATTAATAACTGATTGCAGCTGAGCAAGACACACACAGGCCTGATTACTACCCACCCTGTTCAATCAAATTGTCCCTTAAATAGACCATTTTCAGAAACATGAAGTTGGCTTGTAGGTTTCACCACAATGCCAAAATCAAAAGAAACTCCAGAAGAGATGAGGAAGAAGGTGAATGAAATGCATCAGTCTACGAAGGGTTACGAAGCCATTTCTAAGGCTCTGGGACACCACAGATCCACAGTGAGACACGTTATCTACAAATAGAGAAGACTTGGAACAATAGTGAACCTTCCCAGAAGTGGCCAAACTTCCAAAGTCCTCCAACAGCATGTTGAAGGGTCATTCAAGAAGTCACAAAAGATCCAAAGGAAACATCCAAAGACCTGCAGGCCTCTCTCACCTCCATAAAGGGCAGTGTTCATGTTTCCACTAGTCCAAAGACACTGGGCAAAAATGGCATCCATGGTAGAGTGGTGAGGCGAAAGCCACTGGCCCATTTATGCTCCCTCTACGAATGTAAATGATGCGTCAACGGCTACATACTTCCGTACATCCTTTACATCAACATCGATACAACCGCAGTGGGGCAATGAAGTTTCAAAAGTTTCAACAACAACAAATATGGCGATGGTCGGAGGAGACTGTGCTAATGTACCTAGTAAATACATACCTGTTTCCAAAAAAGTTGGGATGCTGTGTAAAATGTAAACAGAAACAAAATGTGATGATTTCCAAACATTGAAAACACATATTTAATTGAAAATAGCACAAAGACAACATTTCAAATGTTGAAAATGAGAAATTTCAGTGTTTTTTGAAAATGATATCCTCATTTTGAATTTGATGCCAGCAACGTGTTTCAAAAAAGTTGGGACAGTTGTAACAAAAGACTGGAAAAGTTGTGAAATGCTAAAAGAAAACACCTGGTGGAACATCTCAAAATTAATGAGGTTAACAGGCAACAGGTTAGTAACTTGACTGGGTATAAAAAGAGCATCTCAGAGAGGCTGAGTCTTTCTGAAGTAAAGATGGGGAGGGGTTCACCACTGTGAAAATCAGAGTGGAGAGATTAAAAACAGACAGGATTCTGTAGTGGACATCTCTGCATGGGTTCAGAAGCACTTCCAAAAGACATTGTCTGTGAACACAGTTCATCGCTGCATCCACAAATGACAACTGAAACTCTACCATGCAAAGAGGAAACTGTATATAAACCAGATCCAGAAACACCTCGCCTTCACTGGGCCTGAGCTCATTCAAGATGGACTGAGGTGAAGTGGAAAACTGTCCTGTGGTCTGACATGTCAAAATTTAAAATTATTTTTGGAAATCATGGACGCCACGTCCTCTGGGCTAAAGAGGAGAGGGACCATCCAGCTTGTTATCAGCACACAGTTCGAAAGCCAGCATCTGTGATGGTATGGGGGGGCATTAGTGCACATGGCATGGGTGACGTGCACATTTGTGAAGGGACCATTAATGCTGAACAATATATACAGGTTTTGGAGCAACATATGCTGCCAAGTAGACAACGTCTTTTCAGGGATGGCCTTGCTTATTTCATCAAGCAAACTCCGAACTACATTCTGCACGTATTACAGCAGCATGGCTCCATAGTAAAAGAGTCCGGGTGCTAAACTGACCTGCCTGCAGTCCCGACTTGTCACCCATTGAAAATGTTTGGTGCATTATGAAACATAAAATACAACAGAGAAGACCCCAAACTCTTGAGCAGCTGAAATCCTACACCAGGCAAGAATGGAAAATATTTCACTTTCAAAATGGCAGCAATTGGTCTCCTCAGTTCCCAAAGGCTTACAGAGTGTTGTTAAAAGAAGAGGTGATGCAACACAGTGGTAAACACCAACTTTTTAAAAATGTGTTGCTGGCATCAAATTTTAAATATGATTTTCAAGATCAATTACATTTTTCAGTTTCAACATTTGAAATGTTGTCTTTGTGCTATTTTCAATTACATATGGGGTGTTTTTATTTACATGTTTCACAGCGTCCCAACTTTTTTGGGAACGGGGTTGTACATCTGGCGTAAAACAAACAGCATTCCACAAAAAGAACATTATACCTAAAGTCAAGCATGGAGATGGCAGTGTAATGTAATGTAATGTTGTGGGGATGCTTTGCTGCGTCAGGGCTAGGACGACTTGCCATAATTGAGGGAAACATGAATTTGAAATTGAAAGAGAATGTCAGTATGTGAGCTGAAGCTCAAGCACAGCTGGGTCATGGAGCAAAACAATGATCTCAAGCATAAGAGTTAGTCCATCTCTAAATGGCTAAAAGTTTTGGAGTATCTAGTCAAAGTCTGGACCTGAACCCCATTGAGATGCTGTGGCAGGACCTGAAATGACCAGTTCATGCTTATTTTTTGCCTGTTGTGAGCAGGATTCCAGGATTCCAACAATCCTGGAATCCAACCCTCCAATGTGGCTGCATTAAAGCAGTTCTGCAAAGAGGAGTGGGCCAAATTTCCACCACAGTAATGGAAAGATGGATCTCCAGTTATTGCTAAAGGTGACACAACTAGCTATTAATTTCAGGAGGGCAAATACTTACACAGGAGTGATTTAGATATTTGATAACCTTTTGCCTTATTAAATAAAATCATTATTTAAAAATTGCATTTGTGTTTATTATATTTATATCAACAGAAAATTAATATAGAACAACACTGGCAATTAAAAGGGGTTTGAAATGCTGTTTGACCATCTAACAAGCACTTTGGAGTAAGCAAAGCATCCCCAGTAAGTGTCAGGCAAAGATTAATCCAACATCTCTCATAAAGAAACTTAACATCTTTCATTAGACCTATCCTGTCTAGTTCCCATTCATGTCTGTAAGACTCCACTCTTTCTGATTCAGACACAGACGTTCAGAGACAAATTAGTAGTTTCTCTAAGCCAAAATTGAGGTGAGCCTACACACATCACAGACATCATCAGGGGTAGTATGTAAGACTTGACAATGCTCCTCCAGAGCTGAAGGAGACATTATACAACTGTTTTGACAGACTGAGCAGTATGTGCTATGACCACCAAACTGATATTTACCTCTGCCAAGAGATTATGTCTTCACCCATGTCCATTCTTAGTTTGTTTGTCTGTCAGCATGACTACCCAAGGAATTTTTCCCCATTTGCTTCAAAATGGTAAGATAGTGATTTTTTCCAATATTTTCATAAGTATCTTGAAAATTAATATTCCAATCATAATTAAATAAATCATGCTTAAGGAACCTCTTGTGGACTATAACCATGTGCAATTTCATGCAAAGCCAGATCATAATCAGAATATGGCAAATTGAAATACATTGGTGGATCAGGATCTAGTAATGTCTTTCACAATTTTAACATTGTGAGATTAGTTTTTTAAAACACTGCCATCATTTTATTTAAAAGTACATTACTCAATTATAAATACTTTGACTTTTGTCACAGAAATTGGCAGAAACTTTGTTCACTGAGACAGAGAATAGAATATTATTGTGTTTTCCATTTTTATTGTAATTTGGTTCTCTGGAAACAACTGGACAAATGTGCCTTAGAGGAGGAATGTTGTACCTGAGTACCCCTCCCTTCTGGTTGTGCATTAAAATGGTGGCAACTCTGTAATGAACGTGATAATGGCAGTACCCACCATTGAGGTCATCGAGGTCTGGACCTCTGTATTTTTTTCTAAGGTGTATATAATAAGTCGTTAAATAATTGCCTAAAAATAATTGTACTTTGCTGCTGCTGCAAAGATACAACACCAAGATCAATGACTTTCTCATCTGATCACCAGCGTCATTGCTTGTGTGTGTGTGGATGGATGGAGTGATTAATCCTGTCCTTTATGGTGGTTCTCTGATTATGTCGAAAAACCGGACAGGTAGCTGAATTCACCAATGGGGGACACAGGTAACTACAGAAGTTTAGTTAAGTTTCGTTTTTGCTTTTAAAATGTCTTAAAATCCAGATCAAGGAAATCTAAATTTTTCAGGGTGGGCATGCCCCAAACACTCCTAGCAAGCTCAGTATATGGACCTAGGTATTTCTAATAGCCTGCATATGGCATGAAAGTGACTTTTGTCATCTGCTGACTGATCATGAGACAAACTACAGTAACTACGTGACTTCCCACCTTGGCTGAACAATTCTGTAAGGGGGCTACTACACTGATAAATGAAACATCCCTGACACATTGTAGATATATTGCTGTAAGTAGTAAACTCATCTAAAACATCACAGTATTGTTCATCTACTTTCAGTGGACAAAACAAACAACTAACATGTGATGATGTCATTTTACGCTATGACGCACCGAGTTGTGTGTATGCTTAACTTTATGGCTCAAAACGAAACAAAACGATCTGAATAATAAGCGATTAGGGACATCGACCACCGATTAGCTAGAAGCTTGATATCAGTTGATGGGACACGTTTTGATCACGATCGCTTATCAAAAATTTGTAGATCAACACTGGTTACGTCATCAGACTAACGTGAAGTGACCGGGGCTGCCTTGTGGCTTCCCAAAGAGTATGGTTTATCTGGCTCTGGACCATATTATGTAATATGGTAGATAATCTGCACCAAGAGTTCGTTGTACCTAAATTAGCCTGCTATCTAATAAGATTGCTTGCTATTTGCTTTGTGAGTTATTTCACCTTACTGACACAGTTGACTAGGACAAACTTTATCGTTTCACTTCCGTTTGCACAATAAATGATCATCAGGAGTGAACTGCAATTTTGCGTGAAGGAATGATGAAATGAGCCTCTCGACTTTGAACACCACAAGCCTAGCAACGTGTGTGTCTGACTTTATTTTTTAAAACATTTTAAAGTATGCTAACTAGCTAATTATACTGCTAGGTTAGCATCATGTTGTTGTCCGACAACAGGCCATCGTGTCCCCGCACTCACCAGTTGGTCATGTCCAGGAAGAAGGCGCAGCCGGCTGGGTTGAGCTGAAACCCCAGCAGCCTCTGAAACTCCGAAATTAGTACGTCTTTGTCCGTGGTGCCCATGCAGCTGAACTTCTGCATGAGCTCCGCGTCCACGTCCATGTCGGTGCCCTCCATGGGTGGCGGGTGTCCCGTAACAGAGACGGGGTGGTACGCGGGTCCTCTCTCAATTTAGTCCGAGGCCTTGTCCAGCCATAACAACCAGTTTAACAACAACAACCGTCAGTGCGCATGTCAGGACCAGGGGGACGATGTTTGACGTTGCAACCGCGCGCGTACCACTTTCGCCAATCGTGTAGTGGGCGGCGACGTCATCTGTTGCTATTTGGAGCCACCTTTTCATTGGTTTATCAGTGAACCTAAGTTATCCATTTTCCAGCTCGGTTCGAAATATGTCATAAGTTTCATATTGGACACAATACGTTTAATTTATTCATCATTACATTATTTAACACTAATAATTAATCATGAGATAAGGCTTATATATGTACATTTTCTTCAGCTTTTACTTGCCTTATGAGATTTTGTAAGCCCAGGATATAAATAAAAAATACCTTAGTTTATTATTGAAATGCAAGTCGCTTCTGTAGCTCTGTGAAACAGACATTAGTGGTTTAGTGTTGTAGTTATATTTGCACAATTTGTAAAACTGATGTTGAATTACTGTAACAGTTTATTTTATCAGCGTAGATTTTCTTTAGATTTTTTAAAAACAATTTTCATGTATGGCTAAATTTCCCAAATATCTTAACATATTTTGTGTGAATGCAGGACAAAGTCGTGAATATTAGTTGTATTAATTTAGATTTCACAATCAGAAATCAGAAAAGTTTTTATTGCCAAGTACATGTGCACATCCAAAGAATTTGACTACACAAAAGTTAACATAAATCTAAGTGTTGATATAAAATAGAAATTGAGGGAAAAAGAAACATCTTCGATATACAGTACAAGAAACAGACTTTAATTCATTTCAATTCAATGTATTTATATAGCGCCAAATCACAACAAAAGTTATATCAAGGCACTTTCCAAAAAGAGCAGGTCTAGACCGTACTCTTTATTCTAAAGAGACCCCAAAAATCCCCCCTGAGCAAGCACTTGGCGACAGGCGAGGAAAAACTGCCTTTTAACGGGCAGAAACCTCAAGCAGATCCAAGACTCAAGGTGGACGGCCCTCTGCTTTGACCGGTTGGGGTGAGAGAGGTAGAGAGAGAGAAAGGTTGGGAGATAGATAGGGGGAGAGAGAGAGAGTGATTGGGAGATAGATGGGGAGAGAGAGATAAGGAGGATAGGTGGAGAGAGAGAGGGAGTGAGGGACAGGGACATAGACATGTTCAACCACAATAACAAAAACAGCTATTATAATAGAGAGATTACAGTTTGAAGTATTTTATAATAACTACTACAATAACGTCACTGATAATAATGATAATTTTAATTAAAAATGATGGTGATAGTAATATAATAATAATAATAATAATGGTAATGATGATGATGATTATGTCAGTGGGTGTCAACCATGATCCCAGCAGTGGATCGGTCCACGGTGACCTGCGGGATCAGGCAGCACAAAGACTCCGGGGAAGAAGTCAAGTTAGTAACATGAATTAATGAGACATGAGTGTGTAAAGAAGAAGTGGGAGAGGAGGAGAGAGGAGCTCAGTGCATCACGGGAAGTCCCCCAGCAGTCTAGGCTTATAGCAGCATAGCTAAAGACTGCCTTTTTATATTAACTTTGTTATGCATGGAGGATTCGTCGTTAACATGTACAAACTGAGATTGGTCCAATAAGTAGGATTTAAACCATCTCAATGCAGCTCCTATAATGCCAATTAAATATTTGAGTCTTTACAGTAGTATCTGATGATCAATAGTGTCAAATGCAGCACTAAGATCTAATAAGACAAGTCCCTCATCTGATGCAATTAGAAGGTCATTTGTAACTTTGATCAATGCTGTTTCTGTGCTATGATGCACTCTGAAGCCTGACTGGAAATCCTCAAATAAGCTATTATGTTGAAAATCACAGATAATTAATGTAAGATGTAGTGGCTATGGGGGCAGAACAAAAGTCAGAGTTTGCTGTGCAGCTGTGCAGGGGGCCGGGTGACTGTGCCTTGTAGCAGAGAAGCTGTTTTTGTGGCGTGAGGTTTTGGTCCTAATGGACCAAAGGGGGAGAGTTTATGAAAAAAAAGTTTATGTCCTGGGTGGGAGGGGTCGGCTATGATCTTTCCCACCTGTTTCGGGGTCCTGGAGATGTAGATGTCTGATTCCATCGAATTTTTCTGTACATTCTTAAAAAATAAGTATCTATTTTCATAGAAAGTGAAAAATGTCTCTACCTGTGGACATGCATAAATGATGAAGTGTATAAATTTGAATTTTGTTGGTGTTCTCATGAGAAAGAATACTTCTTTGTCTGATGCCCTTTCCCTTTTATTTCTGTGATTTGAAACCATATTCCTTTGTTATTGTTTTTTTAATTTTGTACTATTTGTAAAAATTGTTTTTGCTGTTATCGATCACTGTCATTTGTGAATATCAGACACTAAACATTTTAATCAACATTTTAATGATTCAGTAAATAATGCTTTGCCATTACAATCTGAAATAAATAGAAAGATTTTTATTTATAAATATTTTACGTGTAATGGCTTATTTTTGAATGAATTAAAAATTGGTTCAAAACGAGCAGAACACTTGCTTTAAAAAAATTATGTCAATTTTCAGGCGGAACTAACTGCGAGTAAGTCTTATATCCGGTGGGAACTCTTATCATGAACACCGGAATCACGCTCCCGGCGGAGATATCTGCGGATCATGCCTAAGTACGTTATTTCTCTTCAGTATTTTAACTTCGATTTCCACTTTTCATTGAATTAATGTTCTGTTAATATTTCGTTTACGTAACTAATGAGGGCAAAATAGTCATTGAAAACGAGTGAAAAGCAGCAGTTAGTTAATAATAAACGCTGAGCGCCTTGTTTGGGCTGCGTCTATTTGCTGGACTCTGCCTCGAAGTGTATGTAATATTCAACCAGCAAAAGATTAATACTGTTTCTTACTCTTGAGTATGTTTAGGACTATCTTGCTCATCCATGTCTAGCCTAACCTTAGGGTGGTTCATTGTTTTAGGTTGTAGTCCAACTATTTACTCAGCAATGCGGTTTTTATTAATTTCAAGGGATGAGAGGGGGTTAGACTGATGGTATACTAAGTTATAAAACACTAACACACAGTTTACCTCCAAGGTGGACGTGGTGGCTGGAGCCATATCTGCAGAGACCAATGCACAATGCATCTTAATAAAATAAGTAGCTAAAGGTTAGCGATATCAGGAGCATGTTTTTTACTAAATTAATACATCCTTTTCATAAATGAATCTTGCTTGCAGAAGGTTAAGATGTCCTGCTGAACTGAGAGCTATAGTGTTGGGCATCTCAGAACTTTTGTTAGACAATGAATTGTCTTTCAAAGAACTTGCAACATGCAATATATCGGCTTATACAAATTCCTGCAAGATTCATTTGCAAACATATTGCTGTTGGACATTTTTAAAAGGGATTTACAATGTGGACCTAACAGCCAAATGGAAAGGTTGGCAGACCAAACAAATGCGTTCCCAAAATAGTATTTTGATATTGCATCATGTAAAAATAGAAAGAAGGTCCCTGTGTGTGAATGTAAACTAGACCTCTGACTCTTAAGTTATACAGTTCATTAACAAGTGTGATTTTATATTGATAGATTTCCATACAGGACCTGTCTAAGCTCTGCACCATTGTACTATCCTCAATGTTTTTATGTATTATTTCCCAACGTCCCACAGGTTTTACTGTGATTACTGTGACACCTACCTTACACATGACTCGGTAAGTTGTTTGTGCACCACATGGAATTGTTAATGTGTACAAAAAAGTTGTTTGTGTATTATGCAAATTTGTTCTATTTCTTTTTAACAAATTTGTTCTATTGTGTTCTAGCCATCAGTGAGGAAGACCCACTGCAGTGGCCGAAAACACAAAGAAAATGTGAAAGATTACTATCAGAAATGGATGGAGGAGCAGGCCCAGAGCCTGATCGATAAAACAAGTAATGAAACTCTTGCTTCGATTATCTGGGAAACATGACTAAGTGAATATAGAAGTACTAAGCAACTGCTCTTGTGCCACTGATTCAAAAGGTGACTTTGTTCTCAAGGATGGCTGGAGCTCTAAATATTCTCCAACTTGAATGATATATATTTATATTTTGCTTAGTTTGAAGCTCAAAATGATGGAGGGAACCATATCAAAGCTTTCGAATGTGGATTTTAAATGAGTCAACCTTTGGGACACAGCTTATACGGCTTCAAGTTAAATATGAAAGTGACCTCAGGTGGCAGCTACATTACCAATGACGATTTATTTGGTTGTGCTGTCAACCATTCACACTCCAGTTCACAGCATGCATTTTCTTTTCCCCACTTACAGACCATAATCAAGGTATTTTAATAAAGCCTGTTACATATCCCATACAAAATATGCTTACACACTTGTGTGGGATGTCCAGCCTCCTCTCTTAAATAGTGTGCTGCGTACATCATTTTACATGGACCCCCTCTGAGATTACAACCCACTAATCCAAATAAGAGACTAAAAGCCCATTGGTGAAAGAGAGTAGTATTGTCCATTGAATGTATTGCAAAGGAAGTGTATGAAACTACATAACTTATAAAAAAGATGGTAAGCTACACCTCCTTTCACCATAACAATGTTTTGTTATTTGTTATTTATTTAATATTTGTAGTTTGGTATGTTGCCACAAACTTGATGTTGCTGTGGACAACATTTCAACACAAATTTTGCTGTGCAGCAATATTAGAACACCCCCCCCCCCCCCCCCCCCCCCCCCCCCCCCATGCAAGGCACATACTATATGAAACTGGCTTACATTAAGTCTGTACAAACACAAGAAAGGACAGCCACAATTGTTTATCTGAACATGAAATGTTGTGTGGTTTCTTGTCTAAATGTTTGTCTTTGCTCCCAACAGCGGCTGCCTTTCAACAGGGAAAGATTCCTCCCACACCGTTCCCTGGTGGTCCTCCCCCAGGTGAGTGTATCATCTTTCAGCTCTGCAGTAATTTGATTAACAATAACGTTTAAACCGCTTCTTGATAGTTAGGTTCATATTCAATAGGGACAGACTGTCAGTATTCTGCTCCATATCAAGCACCGTTATTATTTAACAATATTAAACTTATCTTTATTTTACCAGAACCCCCTCTAGCTCTCTCAGAGAGTGGTGATCAAACTGTAACATGGCAGTGCTGATTAGATAAGAACCAGGGTTGTTGTTAGGCTCGGTGGCAAGTATCTTTTGACCGGGGTCGGCAGCTCAGCAGTGTTTTTCATTTATTTAATGTTTTGATGGTGGGGCTCATTTGCTCCAGTATACTGTGTTCTAAAGTATTCACTAGTGTTTTCAGTCCACTGAAATACGACGTGAAACATAAAAAATAGTTTGCAGTTTGTTAGGTACATCTTGCTTAAACCAAAGCAGTCCTGATAGAACAGTCCTCGATCAAACCAACTTTTCTGAAGGTGCTGACGTTTAATGGTTATTTTAGAGTCTGCAGTTTGTTATGTTGTTACATTTTATTCAATCATCTGGAGATGTGTTTCTAGTATCCGGTGCATTTATGTACTGAGCAACAGTAGAAACCCATCATTTCAAAAATCCATATTTTCTTTTCACTAGCCCTAATCTACTGAAACAAACAAGCATGTGATACATAGACATGACTTTTTTAAGTAGAAATAACAGTCATTGGTTAGTAAATGATGGTGGTGGTGATATTTTTTTTGTGCATGATTGAAAACACCTGGACAAGGCAATAAAACCCCAGGTCTAATAAATGCCCTGGACCAGGCAGTTGGGATGCTGATGATGCTGACGCGTTACTGACTGTTGTTGTTGTTCTCTGTCTCACCATCCATACTTTTTGACTTGTAAACACTAAGGCAACAACCTATAATTTGCACAAAAATGATTTTTCTGTATGGTTAAAGGGTGAATAAAATATAAATAATTTGCTTTTGATATTTAATATGAACAGGGTGGCATGACTTAAAAGAAAAATGTGTTTCTACTGTTGCTCAGTATATCTGAGTAGAGTAAAAAATTAGAACTACCTCTGAGGATAATGTAATGCATTTCAACAGCACACCAGACTACATCCTTCAGAATGATCAGCAGTTTATTCAGCCTCCCTAAAACAGTTTCAACAAAAACAGAGCATTTTAAATTTCATAAAGGTCGGATGTTTTTCATGGCTGTTGCATTAGTTTTAGCTAGGAGTACCTAATAAACATTGTCTCAGATATGAGATCACACCAAACTTGTTTAAAAAGAAACAGCAGAAATAAAACTCACAACCACCAACCAACCACCATATGGTGGACTCGCTAACATTTGCTGTTTGTAATACAGGTGGTCCTCCTCGCCCTGGTATGCTACCAACACCCCCCATGGGAGGTCCACCTATGATGCCCATGATGGGGCCTCCACCTCATGGAATGATGCCTGGTGGACCTGGTAAGAAACATGCTTCTTGGACAAAGATTCACTCTTGCCTTAATTTGTGTAACATAACATTTAAAAGTGCTCTCAGAAACTGAATGTGTTTCTCAGTTTAAAATAATCCAGGCAAGACCATGAAAGAATCAAAAGAAGCCTTTGTGCCTTCCTTTTCGAATCAGACGGGCTTGCTCCGATTTAAGTCAGCCAGAGCAGATTATTGGCCACATAGGATTTCATCTGCTCTTGTGTACTTTATTGTAATTCTGTTTCCTATAATGTATTAAACAGAATAATCCTGTTCAAACAATAATCAATTAATCAAATAGTAAATCAACATGAAAATCAGATTCAAAATGTGATGACAATCAAAAGATGCACCTTTTCTCAGTTTTATTTTACATTGAATATCTTTTTAGATGACTAAATTTGACTATTTATTCTAACATTTTATAGACTAAACAATGAATTGATAAAGTAATTGATTCAAAATCAACTAGAAAATTTGCATCCAAGGACACAGATGCCCTGGATGCAAAATGACATGAAAATCACCCAAATTCAAATGTGCCTAAAAAAAATCATGTAAAATGTAAAAATAAGCAAATTGAAGAAACCAATTATGTGATGCACACCTAATGGGCCTTTACAAAGCACGTGTTCAGTTTCAATAGCCACTTTTAGACAGGCGTTGCACAACAGCACCGAAACAAATTCCCTTCTCTGTGACCCCTTCGGTGCGTTCAAACTGGACCCCACCAAGGCGTCGCTACGCCACCTCGGTGTGTGCGTTCACAGTGTATGCCGGCGTTCCACAAAGTTAAGAGGCGTGATGTACGATGCAACAGCAAACATAAAAGCTGATATATTTCACTATCTCCCCAGTTTAGCTGTCATTTTCTCTGCTGTTCTTCAAATAACGGACTTCCTGTTGCTACCGCATCGTAAAATCCCCCCGGGGTAGATCGCACTCCCGAACATATTACTATAACGTCACATCCGTTCTGCAACGCCGGGGCACCTCATTCATGCAGACCCCTGTTTCGGCGCTGTTACTATCTCCTGAGGTGTCACAGAGGTGGAACAAACTGACACCCCATTACACCTTCATTGTGTTCAGACAGACATCATCACAGAATGAAAAAGCTGTCTGAATGAGGCTATTGAATTCTGTCCAGTGGTTTCTGAGGATATATGGATCGACTATACACCATTATGTACGCATGCACAGACGAGGGTACTCCTGTATGGCTCTTTGGCAAGTGCATAAAAATAAAAAAGTAAAGCCAATCGTATCTGAATTGACACAGGATCAGACAATAAAATAGAAAAGGGTGAAATGTTTCCATGTCACATTTAATATTTGATTAAAGCACATGATTGTAACCGGGTCAATCTAATTTAAATTTAAATGCAATGACGTGACTTTATGTAAAGCTGTTGCTATAATTCAGTACCTAAAGCCGTGTATCCCTTCACTGTCACGTTTAGGAGGCATGAGGCCACCCATGGGAGGACCAATGCAGATGATGCCTGGACCGCCGCACATGATGCGTCATCCTCGACCAATGATGATGCCAGTCAGGCCGGGTATGATGCGACCAGACAGATAAGAGCAAGTGGATTTTTTCAACTCTTCGTTGCCATGAACAGACTCTGTCTAGTGAAGACATTTGGTTTAATACTTGGATTCATCAATGCGACTTTTGAAATTCTCTCAATCTCTTCAACCTCGGACCTGTAGCCCCTGATGTAATTATGTCATTTTTGTATAATTACCTTATTTTCTGCCAGATTTGTAGTATTTATTACTATTCACATCATCAAACTCATTTTAGACCATTTTAAAGACCTTTTTTATAACGTCCTCTTGTGTTGGTTTCAAAATTTAAATATCTAGTCTCACTCTGACATGAACAACTGTTCAGCATGTGCATTTCCAGGAGGGTGTTGGATTTGATATTTGTTCAGTATATTTTGCTTTGTTAGGTTTTACACATTTTGTTGTATTTCATTGCCTTGTTAAATAAAGCTGTTTTCAGACCATTTTCTTTTAAATTGTAGTCCATATCAATCAACCTCATTTTTTGTATGTTTTGAAGGCCCTGCACTAACAAAGTTATCAATAATTCTGACTGAAACCACCTCTAGTCACGTTGAAGCTATTTCATTTATGTCACAACCTACACCAACAAGAATGTAACACCTGTTCGTTGCAACACAATTAACAGGAGAGTGGGCAATGGTTCGGTAGGTCTCCAGTTTTTACAAGCTAAAATTGTTTTGATTTTATAAAAATGACAAGCAGCATTTGTCAGGTGTAGGTGAAGAGCGCTAGCAGCATGCAGCTAGTTTGCAGAAGCCGTGGAATAGTTGATTGGCTCAGCACCACTGAGAGTTGCGTCCCTTTGTTTAGTAATGTACTAGAGAGTTGTGCACAAAGTAAACCAGGTGCTAGTTCTAGCCTGGTGCAAGTGCCACTTTGGTGTTTGCTCAACAAGATAACCGTCATTAGAAAACCGGTTTGGTTTTCCAATGGCTGTAAAGACTCTGAAGTTGCTGCATTGCTTCAAAGACCGGCTTTGTCCTCAAAACTAATTTGTTTTGCATTTAGATTGAGGACCAGTGTGCAAAGAAAGTTTGTCTCCTCAGCAAACCGTTGTTTATTCGTAACAGTATGCTACACTGTGTTTTTAAAAAATGGTGGTCACCGAATTTTGGCTGGTTTCGATAATCATAAACCCACCCAGAGCCCCTGATGTAACCGCTTCTTGCTTCTAGACCAGCAAGGTTTTACTTCCACTGTGGCCCCAGTCTTTCTGGCCGAAAGAAAGAAAGAAAGAAAGTGGCCCGCTCTTTGGCTGTGGAAATGCAAAGAGCCATTTTCAAATCATAACAAGTTCGTGCAGGTTATGCAGAACAACGCCATAACATTTGCGTTTACAGCGCTTTGTGAAGAATGGATGAACATGACATAAAAAGATTTACCTTCCCTGTTACATGACGGTTGATCTCGTCCTCTAATCTGATGATGATGAGCTCCCAAACGTTGTGCTGTCTCCCCAGTTTGGAGACATTCTTTGTTGTTTGTTATCTTCCTTTTTAGCAAATGAGACCTGAAAAAAACCAGCTCAACACCCAGCAATACACGGACACAGTGAGGGACTAGCTGGTGAATGTAATAGAACATTTAGCAGATAAAGAACCAGATATTTCCCTCAGGAATTGCTGGAGAACAAAACAGACTGAATAGAAAAGTGAATAGGACATCGATTCATCAGGTGTTCAGAAACGCGTCTCCAAATTAATGCTAATGTTCCTTTGGATCTCTGAGGATGTGTAAGGCCATTGCTTGCTCACAGGTCCAGTATATGAACTTGATAATGTAATAAGATCTGCTGACATTTATTTGTGGATGCTGTTAAATTTAAGAGCTGAGGTTTGAGAATTAAAGCTTCCAGTTGGCAACACAATGCAGCTGTGGAGGTGTTAACAAAATTACAATGTTTGAAACCAGTGTGTTAAATATAGGGCTGCAACTAAAGACTGTTTTCATCATTGATTTAGATAATAGTGGAAAATGCCTGCTTGAACTTCCCACAGCCGAGTGACGCCCTCAAATATCCTGTTTTGACTGAACAGCACAAAATGCAAATATATTTTGTTTGCTATCATGCACGGCAAAGAAAAGAAGCCTTTGAAGAAGTGTCTCCAAATACACAGATGTATACAACAGTCACAGGTTCAATAGTACTTAATAAGAAGAATAAACTCACGTATTACATCACATCTAACCTCTGCTGTTAGTCGGGGCAGTTGTTGCTGACAAGGAGGTGCCAGGTTTGACGCCAGAGGAGGCCTCAGTGGGAGCCTGGTGGCTGGGAGCCTGGTGGCTGGGAGCCTCGGGCCCTGTTTACATGACAGTTTTTCCTTTGTGTTTAAAAAAAAGATTTCTGTGTTCATACGTTGTCAAAATACAAAAACGGTTGGAAACACCGCATGCATAGTATGCATGCTAGGGCCAGTAGTTGGTGTAACTTCAAAATCAACACCACAGAATAACACAACGGGTTCTGTCCGCACATGACAAATAGGCTGAAAACATAATAGCATGTGCAAAGTGGTGCCATCACAGCCCTTCAACATACTAAAATACAGCTAGAATATCTCTGGTGCAGTGTTGTCATAGTTTTCAGATGAATTGCTCTTGCAGGGTGAGGATCACCATGGATTCAGGATTTTTAATTTTAGGAGAAAGGGCATGTTTTGACATTTTCACGAATTTCTCAATAAATGATTAAGTTGTAGGTGTCGATAAAGAAAAATCAAGCATATTTAGTTGACTCATATTTATGAATATGTATGATTTAGTGTGGATCCTTATGATCACTGCGCCATAACGAAAAAGGAAGCCAGAGTGCAACTATTTTATGTTCCTGTCTTACCATTTTATTTCATTATACATTTATATACATTTATTTTTCTACTCATCTTTACTTTATGAAATGTCTGTGCCACAGGAATTCAAGAATATCAAAATAATAAAGCACTGTACTCGTGGGAACACCTGAGCACAGGTGTTGACTGGTGTATCTTTATTATCTTCTGGAATACAGTATATCCAGACACATGTCGGTGTGGATTTGGTAGCTGCTCTGCTGTGCTTTTCACTAAATTCAACTCACTAATCCTGCAGTCTGTCATTGTTCTCGAATGACTTAGGGATGGAAAAAATGCAGCTTCTAGTTATGGTGTGTGCCTAATGATGCATTAGGAAGAACCCATTTGATCATTTACTATGGAGAGCATTGAGAGTGTGCGATAAAATATGTATGTAGAAAAACAGATTCATTGAAAAAATATATAGTGCCACAATAAAATATCTAAATTTTTTCTGTACATATTTATTTATTTTATTTGATCTGCTGTCTAATTCAAAAAGTGTCACCTTTGCCAAAACATCACTTAAAGACTTTAATGTTTGATTTTGCTCCGAGAGGTAGAAAATAAACTAAATTTGAGTTGAATAACGGAGCACAATGTGTATTAACTTAATGTCTGCTCTGCATCTTTTGAATCTTGTCAAATCAGCCTGATTCCTTGAATCTAGCTGTCAAACGTAAATTCAGCCCTTAAGGTTTACGGCTGTCACTGGACAGCAAAGAGCTCCTTTATTTGAAGCCGTCCCAGCCACCTGGGCTTTTCCTGACTGAATCTGACATGTTCTGTCTGCCTGAAGGTGTGAATATGTTTATGTTTATGTGTGTGTGTGTCAGCCATGTGGTACACCATTAGCCTACTGCATTGTTGGATAAGCTTTACCCTCTAGGAACCCTGGAAAACAGATGGCTGTTTAAAATATTGTTTCACAAGACAAAGGAGAAAGTTGATCCAGCCCTCATTAGTTTATTCAGTCAAGCATTGGAGAATTCCAGCTCTTATATGTAATCTGTGGCTGCTAGTGAATCATTATCACTGCTGACATTTGTGTCTGCATTGTCAGAATTCAGCTCTCTCCTGGTTTGATTGTAACTTCTGAATCAGAATCACAAACAATCACAATCTATTATTATGAAAATGACTCAACAGGTGGAGCTAGAGAGTCGTAATGCTTTGCAATTAGAACTGAGACACTGGAACGATGTGCAATGACTGATCATATGCTTCCATGGATTGTCAAATTTTTTTGTATCTCACACTCCCAGTGGACATTTTTGTCTTTATGGCTTTATGATTTAGGACATTTCTAGACTACATCTAAAAAAAACAATTGTTGGGGGCAATAGCCATATGCTTCATTCTGTGTTTGCCATTTTGTATACTTGCAGACTGGAGGGGAAAGCACTGCAATGACAGTCCAAACTGTTACAGTGTTGTGCACCGCTTCAGATAACTTTTGGTAGCTGTCAGTTATGCATACTGTAGATTGTGATCTTCAAAGAGACTTTGGCAGATTACATAAAATCTGATGGCCACTCTCAGGCATGGATTCCATTAAATGTGTAAATGCGGCATAAACATTCACCCTCCACATCAGCGGGACAGGAATAAAACCATGCTAATGCACATTTCATGCATATGTCGAGCATAGGCGGATCCCCGTGTGTCATCTAAAATCGGAAGAGTCTTTATGAATATTCCATCTTGTCCATGAAGTGGAGCGTTGCCCTGAAGGGAATGAAGTGGAGTAGGAAACAGTGTTTATGATTAAAGCTTAGGAGTTAAGGAGGTAAGCCTAGATTATGATAAATATGTATCACAATAAATCTTATTCATCCCATAATTGATTGTATTAAAACAGGTCATTTTTTTAAAATCATAAATTGGATTGATTTGTGAATTTCTAATCAAGTTTAAATGGACTAGTTCACAAAATGCTAACCATTAAGCACAGTGCAGGCTCTTTATGGGACTTGCTGAACTTGTGTCACAGATTAATCTCTTGGTCCTCTGTAACTAAAGCGAAAATGTGTGACATGATGACACGTAGGTAACCACTTCAACCGATTCCTGTGTTCATTCATTCACCTTTTTTGTAACCGTTTATCCTGTGTAGGGTCACAGGGAGGCTGGAGCCTATCCCAGCTTACTTTGGGCGGGAGGCTGGGTTCACCCTGGACAAGTCGCCAGTTCCTCGCAGTGACAACACATAGAGACAAACAACCATTCACACTCACTTTAGAGTCACCAATTCACCTATATTACATGTTTTTGGTGGTGGGAGGAAGCCCATGCAGACACGGGGAGAACATCCAAACATCCATCGTCAGGGGGATTTGAACCCAGGACCCTCTTGCTGTGAGGCAACAATGCTACCCACTAACCCAACGTGCCGTCCGAATTCCTGTGTATATGTATATTCATTAGTCATTATCTACCCACCCCCATGCCAATGGATAGTCTGGTGACACAAAACATTTCTGGAGCCTCACAGCAAAACAGCATTTGAGCCTAAACAACTGAAGAAGATGGGGACTTGTTTCACCTCAATTTACCTGGTACTCGCAAGAGAGAGAGAGAGAGAGAGAGAGCACTGCTGAAGTTGCAGCAACAAGTGCCTCTTGTTGTGCCTCAACTTAAAAACTTTGTTGAATGTTGTTGCCTTGAAATGAACTTGGCTTATTCAGTTTTACAGTGCAGTTCTTCCTCGACTCTTTGGTATTCCTGTCTTAGTGAAGTGAACTCATAGATGTCCCGAATATCAACTTCCAGGACTCACAGGAGGAACATTCAGAAAGTAGATTCTCTGCGGCCTCCAGGCCCATCAGCATGAAGAAGAGGGGCTGATGAAGGACACCTGATTGATTAACAAGTTTGACCGCAATCACCTGCCACGTTTGCACTCTGTAGGATAATTTTGGTTCTGTATTCGTGATGATTTTCTCCCAGCATCCACTCAACAACCTTGGTTGAATGGAAAGTGATAATCCCCCGACTGCTGATTCTTCTAAAGCCAATTGGCTCATAACTACATAAAGACCAGGATGATGCTTGGGAGTATGGTATGACTGCACAGGGCTGCTGGGTGGGCTATTGACGAAAAGAAAGAACGAAAGCAGTCTGCAATGCAAAGACTTTGGTAGACTCTTTTAATACCCTCGCCTCTCTATTTACTTCTTTCTTTTCTCTCTATCTCTGTTCTATCTCCTCCTCCCTCTTGTCTCGTTTTTTTCTGCTGCCCTGCTACCAACACTGCTCTGTAATTTAATCCATTTAGTCATGGCTCCAGATCAATATCCATTTGCCTTGCCTTAAGGGAGAGCTTCTTGAATTTGCTGTTTCAAACAGTGGTTGTGTTGGCCAGCAGGGGCTCCCATGGGCCTGCGGGCTGATCTCGATGTAGTACAACACAGAATCTGAGAAAACAAAGCAAAGCTTACATTTATTCTCTCATTATCCTGCTGCACAAAACAATAGCAGTAAATACTGATGTTTTTGTATTCTTTTTCCACATTTTAACAAACTTTTTGTCATACTCCTCATCACTTCAAATTAAAGGCTCTCTTTTTGATCACATTCATTTTTCTCTCTCTCATTGAGATGTTGAAATGCAATGCCGGGCTGATGAGCACGTGAATGACATCAATTTAGATTCAATTAAAGCTGATTTGATTAGTGGGCCTTGTAAGTGACCAGGAAGAAAGATGGCATTATTATTTCTTATCCCCCCTTGGAGTGATTTACTGTCAGCACAATGTAGCTTACAGGGATGATAGATGAAGAGTACTTATATACACAATGAACATTTTCGATCACCGTGAACAGCTTGAGGGTCCTGCAAAAGTGTCCTTGAGCAACATGACAGCATGCCATCAGATAAAAGTCTTAAATGTGACTTCAAGAATTAGTCACTGGCTGCTATTGGGTGACCGTGTTGAGCACACATAACATCGTTAGCTGCCCTACTTTACAAGAAAGAAGGACCTTTCCATGGCAGCCTGCCATGGGCCAACTGTTCAGTCTTCAACGCGACACACCCCTCTCGTACATCTTTTGTGATCCTCTCATATCAATACATACATACAATATAATACATACATATACATTTGCTAAAGTAGTTTGGCTGTTTGAGTGTGGCGGCCATTGATTTTGCTGTGCAGGATATTCCATGCATGCCGGGCATTGACCAATCAGTGGTCTGTAATGTTTCACGTGACCTTTTAGAACCTTAGTAACTGCATCTTTTTGTTGGAGGGAGCCAGATCACCCAAACAGATCCCATGCAGACATGGGGAGAACATGCACACAGTCCACACAGAAAGGCCCTAGGTCTGCATTCAAACCAAAAACCTTCTCGCTATGAGGCATCATTACAAACCACTGCAACCACCACACCATCTTTTATTTTTTAACCCAAAGTGCTACTGAGTGTTATGCAAGACTTTGAAAATGATGCACAAAAAAGATCCACAGTCATTACCAAACCATGAATGTTGCTATTATATCAGAATCAGAATTAAAAATATGTTAATGATCCATGCAGGGAAAGTGGACAGCACATTCACTGCCTGGGGCACCAGGATGCACCCAATGTTAATTTTTGATGTCAGACACAGTAGCTGTTCTGGGGCTTTCAGTCTTACCAAATGTTCCTCATCAGCAGGTTTCTGTGGAGAAGAATCAATGGGGATGCACATTATATAGTGAATGACTCATCAAACGGATAATGGGAGATTTATCTATTGACAGATAATGAAATCATAGCAAATAAATAGAGCCAATAATAGAAAGGCAAATTGCTTTCATTGACTTGACAAGCACAGCATCTATACTCCGATACAGTTAGTGGTAGTATTCATCAAAATATGTTTTTGTTCCCATAAACCCAGCAAAACATTAGCAGGAAGGAGCGGCAGCAGCAAACACAGTAGTACTAGTTGTCATAGTAGCAGTCGAAGAAGAAGAGAAAGGCATCACTCGTGTGAACAGAAGAAGACGCACAAGCCTTTCTTACTCTCATATGTGCATGAAGTACAGGTTATGAACTTCTTTTTAAAATGCAAAATTAAAATATAAGTAGCAAGCAGGTTGACAAAAATACATGCAACTCAAAGAACAAACTATGAAGAGTTAAGTAAGAGCTCAGAAAACAGTAAAATAAACAATTTATCAAAACAGGGCAAAATCCAGCAGTCAACAAAGATCATATTATATAATTGAGCACCAAAACAGGGACTCCATGGAGCTTGATGTGAGATTCTTTAGTCCAGTAAAATATGAATTGAATTCATTTAATTTTTTGTATAGCACCAAATCACAACAAGAGGTTATCTCATGACACTTTTGAAAAGCACTCTTCATTTTAGTTAATTTACAGACACCCAATTATTCCTCCATGAGCACTTGGTGACAGTGGATAGAAAAAAACTGCCTTTTAACAGGCAGAAACCTCAAGCAGATCCCGACCCAAGGTGCGCGACCTTCTGAATTGACCGGTTGGGTTGAGAAAGAGAGAGGGAGAGAGCGAAGGAGAGAGAGAGAGCTGGCATGGGTTGGCATCAAGTCGGACCACAGCAGTAGATCCAACCATGATCGACAGGAACCAGCGGGATGAGAAAGCACAAAGACTCTGGGGAGGAAGTCATGTTAGTAACATGCACTAATGAGACATGGATGTGTAGAGAAGGAGAGGGAGAGGAGGAAAGAGAAGGTCATTACATCATGGGAAGTCCGCCAGCAGTCTAAGCCTAAGGGCCAGCATAAGCCAGCCTTTATTATAAGCTTTATCGAAAAGGAAAGTTTGAAGCCCACTCTTAAATGTAGAGAGGGTGTCTGCCTCCTAGGCCGAGACTGGAAGATGGTTCCACAGGAGAGGAGCATGATAGCTGAAACCTTTGGTTCCTATCCAACTGTAGGGACCACAGGAAATCCTGCATCCTGGCAGCGTTATAGGATACCACAAGCTCTTTAAGATATGTCTGACCACTGTATGTGAGGAGAAGAATTTTAAATTCTGTTCTGGATTTTTACAGGGAGCCCATGCAGTGAAGCCAGAGATATGATCTCTGACACTAGCTTTGTACAAGTAGAACAGTGAACTGTGAAATAGTACATGTGTTCTGTTCGTCTCCAGTTCATTTTGATTCATTTCAAAGCAGCCTTCATGTCCGTCCTCTGAAAGAGAAAGCTTTTAATCACAAATCTGTATTCATACTAACTACTAATTAAATATATTCAGTATCATGGTAACCCAGTAATTTCAGATGAATAACACATGAAACTGTTTAAATCATTAATTGTTTACTTTATATGATAAATACGGTATCCCTTAGGCACCCTGAACAGCTCTGACAGTAAAAGGTCATTTCAATGAAGTGAAATGAAAAATTAAGTAGATAAAAAGTTCAAGTACACACAAGGTGATGAGCTTGTTAAATTCTCTTTCTATTTGTTTTTGTTTTTTCCCAATTCTGAAGGTCTAAATTTGGAAGAACTTGACTCTATTAATTTTTCATATAACCTCACCTCCAACAGGACTTGAATTTTTCATCAGAGTCCTCATCACCGCAAACATATGGTTCTCATCCATACATGCATAAAAGCAGTCACAAATGTCTGCATCTCCAGTGTCCCTTGTCATCACAAAGATCTTTTTTTTTGCCATTATCACTTTGTTCTGTTATGATTTTTTTTTCTTAAGCTCACTCTGCCCCTGTGCTCATGTAATGCTGTTCCTGTTTATTTATGAATTATTCTTGGTTTTTCCTCTTACCTTTCCTCATTTGTGCCATGACCCAGTTTTGTTTGATTTCTGCTCTAAAACAACATGCACATCCCTGTCACTGCCACTAATAGTTAACATTGAGTTATTTCAGTACATTAAGGACTCTTTAAAACTACATAGTGACTGCTCTTAAAGGTTTGTTTGAAAAATTATGTTATGAGCCCCATTAGCCAAAAACAGTAACTACATATTATAAAAGAGAGTTAAGATTGTAGGCTAATCTTGCATTGCGACATTTTACTATATAAAAAATATTATTCCATGGAAATATATATTTTTTGGGAAACTGGATGGAAAATTGGGAGCATCTACAAAACTGAGCTGAAAACCAAAGATGCAACTGCGCTCTGGTTATATGATATAAAAGCCAGCTGATATAGCCTTACTTACAGCTGGAACGTTTTGATGAAAAATTGCTATCAATAATGAACTCACATTTTAGTAAATCATACCACATAAATAATTGGGACAGGAATTAAATAGCTATTACCTCCAACTATATCTGCAAACTCAGTTTTCCACTTTAATGGAATAGTCAATTTGTTATGGTTAAACTACCTTTTTTCACATATCTAATCAATTATAGATTAATATACTGTCTTGATTTCATTATAAATATATTAAAACAGATAAAGGACAATCAGACACCTATTATTTGAAGCAATTCTGGGAAAAGTGTTTGTTTTCTTAAGAAGTAAGATTGACATTGTGTTGGTTGGTTTAGTTGGTTCCCGCCTTGCATTTTATGAAATATATGTAAGTGTGGTATTTACATTTTTCAAGTATAATAATTAAGCCCAAGAAATATAGGTACCTCCATTAAAGCTGAACGTCCCTACATGTCTCTTTAACTTACTTGGCCTATGCACAACCTCTCCATAAAATATTGTGGAAATTAGTTCACAAGTGTTTGAGCATAATTGCTCAATCTCGCAGTCCTTTATCTGGATGTAAATTGAATGGGTTCTTTTGTGGCCTTTGCAAGACCCTTCAACACATTTTGTAGAAATCTGTCCTGTTTTTTGTGTGATCCTGCAAACAAAGCAACCAACCAATAAAGAAAGAAAAGGACACGGATTAAAACAACCTCCTTAGCGGAGCTAATGGAGGCATACAATCTTTGCATCTGTTATGCAGTTTGCTTCCCATTCGTAAAACTTCTCGACTTTGCTGCTTCTATTTCTGTTCTCTGTCAAAATGCTGAAAATGACAAAAGACATACAGTATGGAGCCTCTTACTGCTGCTCACAGTATACTTTCACATGATGAACATGCAACATGATGAATCTAGAATGAACGTGCAAAATCTGCAGTTTTATACATAATGATCATGGAAGATTAGACAAATCACTTCTTTTCCAGCCGCAGACTCGATGTGCCTGAAGTATTCCAATTTATTTCTATGAGGAGGCATCTTTGTCATCAAGTGTTCCTCTGCTTATCTCCTCGACAGAAATGTCTATTGTTCCCTTCTGACAGTCAATATGCACCCATAGAGGCAGTGAAAAACCATCATCTGTTACCACCTCATTCATGCCTGTAATGGTGTTTAATACAAAACAAGAGACTGCTCTCTACTGTTGGGCATTCTTCTTTCTTTGCTTTTTACTTTCTTTTGCCAAAGATTGGAGTTAGTGGGTCATTAGCTCTCAGCTAATTGAACATATATATTCCAAAACAGAACACAATTTTATTTTCCTTTTTTAAAAGTTCACTGACTTTATATTGCCATTAGAGCAGTCATGTTGTCAAGTCATGCTTCACTGAGGCAGAGATTTTCCAGATAACTAAATAAATAAATAACATATTTCATGTGCACAAAACAATAAGAAAATAAATGTGAAGGCCAATCCAGGTTAAAGTAAGAACTTCCAATTACGTCACCTTTTATATCCGAGGTAGTCATGACAGCAAGCTAGGACTGAATACCTGAGTGCTATCTTGCCTTTCACTCCAGCAACAAGGAAAATTGCTTCTAAAAATGTGCTCAATAGAGAGTCAAGGGCAGAGTCTATTTTTAAGGAAGTAAAGGATTCTGAGTCTCTAAAATTCTTCCATATTCAAAAGTTTAAAAGGCTAAAAGCCTTGGGCTACTTTGAAGGCACATTTAGCCATTGCAGTAAACTTTAAAATAAAAGAATGTATTTTAAGAATTTGGAGACAGTTTGTGCAAGAAAGAAAGAAAAGTGACGGTTAAAGTCACTCCTAGGGTATTTTGTACCTAATCTCTTCTCTTATAAATGGATTCTCCCTCATCGATCATCAGTGATTGATTGTCTTTATTGTCAACATGTCTTTATGAGCTGTTTTATTTTCTGTGTGAGCTGCCTAACAATGGCAGTGGATTGTCCAACAGTTATCACATTCCTGAAAATACATTTCTTGACTCTCAGCTGGATATATTGGGCATGTCTGTTTGATTTATGACTGCCAATATCATTAATATCATCAGACGCTCCAGTTCACTCTGGATGTGGAACTTGCAGTGGGCAATTATTATGGTAGTGTTACATTTAAAAAATGCTGCTCTGTTGTTTCTGAACACTTATTTCCTTCATCTTTTATTACCTCTGAATTTAAACATATCCCTCCTTTTCTTTTCATGTGTCTTTTTTATTTTTTGTTTTTCTATCGGTGACAAATGCGTGCAATACATGACAAAAACAAGAGTGACAGAGAAGATACATGATAAACAGATAGACAGACAATTACATACACACTGGGTAGCGTGTGTGTGTGTGTGCATGTAAAATAATATAATATAATACAATATAATATAATATAATACAACATACCATAGGTGATATATCTGAAAATAATAATATATTATAATTGTTATTACCATTAATAATAATAATGATGATGAAAATAGCAATTGCAACAAACACTTCATACAGCGATGAGGGGTGAGGCAAGATCCGGGCACCGGATCATGTGTCTTTGATGGGAGTTAATTGCTAGACTCAACAAAAACATAAACACAACACTTGTTGTGTTGAAATAAAAGCATGAAGACTTTTTCTGCACACAAGGACTTTTTTCTCTCTGATGATTTTGAGCACAAAGTTGTTAAAATCTGTGATATTGAGCATTTATCCTTTGTCAAGATAATCCATCCCTCACAGGTGTAGAATAACAAAAAGCTGACTGAGCTGATTTTAGCTGGACCAGTGAATATCTGGTTCGACCATGATTTGCCACATACATCTCCTTCACACGGAGTTGATCAGGTTATTGATTCCGGCCTGTTAAATGTTGATCCACTCCTCTTCAGTGACTGTGTGAGGTTGCTGGATAGTGGCAGGAGTTTGAACACACTGTCGTACATGTCGATCCAGGGCATCTTAAAGGACTTGGATGTATTCAGCCTCCAGGACATTCCTGCAGCCTGCATGCCAATTGCGTGCTCCTTCCAAACTGGTGGCATCTGTGGCATTGTGTTGTTGGACAACAGTGGAGCGAAGCCTGCGATCTAGTTCAGGCAGACAACTCGAGCTGCACTGTTGCAAACGCAAATATGCACATGGCATGCCTCATTCTCCTCAAACGTCGTCAACACTCCCTTCCAATTTGGCGATCTATTTAAGGTGCAACAATATCCCATCTCTCCCTCTGCCTGTCAATGCTGCTGCGGCTCCACATGCATTTTCTGCTGCACTTTCAGCCCCACTACCAACCCAGCATCCACCTGTAGGCTCCGATTAGGGGGTTCAAGAGGTTTTCTCATCACTCCCCAATATATCCATGTAAACATATCTGCGGGGAGTGATGAGTCCAGAGCCTAGATGTCAAACTCAAAGTCTATATGTCCTGCTGTTGTAATAATAAACATTTCAAACTTGTGAGTTGTCTGACTGAACTGCACATTTTGGAACAGCCCAAGGTACAAAAGTACACCTGTGCAATATTCATGTCAGGTAGAGGGATTATCTTGGAGAAGTAGGATTGTGCTCAGTAGCACAGATTTTAATACATTTGTTTTCAAAATCTTTGAGAAATAAGCCTTTTTTATTCAAATTGCATTTTTTTTTATGGAGTTTATTTAGGGTTACAATGAATTAGAATAAATAGAAAATCTGTATGTTTTTACCATCATATTCTGAGCCAACTGCAACAAAACAAGGAATGTCGCTAATCTGTCTGAGACCATTGTCATCATCACTCCCAATGGGGAATTCAGAAACATGGAGCTGTGCCCATATTATCTCTGAGAGCAGCACAGGAAGCTCTGCGTGCTTCTGGCTTCGGCACAAACATTTACCCCTCCATGCATACATACACATACATGTGCACACAGGAACACATATATGCATACAAGAGTACAGTGCAGGTAAACACACAGGATTTCATGCCATTTTTGTCTTCATACAAATGAGTGGACTAGAGTTGAATTGCACGGTGCGATTTGATTCTAATCTTTCCAGCATGTTGAATTTATCTGTTACATGTATCTTTATCCTTATGTGGCCGGCAGCAGTTGTTTTGGCACGTGACGACATGCAGTGTAATAGAAAAGAACGAGCAATCCGTTATCACACCAGACCAAAAATAATTTTCCTTTGGAACAGGATGCAGAATTAATGCTGCAATAACATCATTGATTACCAGCTTTTGTGGATGATTATTCACAGCAGCAAAGCCGCTCATGATTGATTACTTCCTTCTTTAAACAGCCACAGAGATTCATCTTGTTTAAAGGCATCTGCTTGCAATCACCACTTCTTTGAGGGTTCAGATTCAGATTTCTCTCCATCGTTCTATTGTACAAATACAACTAAACAAGAGCACAGCCATGCCCGCTGCACTGTGAGGCTGTAGTTGCACAGCAGTGCTTTCAGCTACGAAAAGTAGCATCTCTAGTTTAAGCCAATGTATTGGACACATTTCAATTTTGACCTGATAATGGCACAAGATAGGAAACCAAAGTTGTCTTGTAAAATTGAAATGCAAATACCTTGAAGTACCTGAAGATACCTGAAGTCATCATTTTGAAAATTTGAGATTTCATAGCAATACACTCCATAATTGTTGAAATATCGTACTGAAACATTTCCAACAATGTAGCTGCAAATGTGGCTAATATGCCAGTAAACCAATGTACACTTAAAATTGCCAGATCCTTTCAGTATGGGGAATCTCATGTTGGTTTTTTGATAGTGTTTTTTAAAGACACTAATGATAAGGGGGTATTTGAGGAAATTCGCAGATCAACCATATGAGATTACCAAAGAAAAGATTTTATCTCTGCCCACTTTGTCTGTCGGTCTCACTCGCCCTCTCTAACACTGATGGATATCCAACACTACGTCTTCACTCAGCCATGCATTCTCACCCTCCCATTTCCCTGCTGAGGGTTCAGCTCTGTTAGTGTCTGTTGAAAAGCTTTCACAGGAGCCTCATCTTTAGCCACTCTGAGCCTACGGCAGGTAGTTTTACTGGTGACTCCATTGAAGTGATTCATTTCATCCCTCGACTTTTAAAGTGAAGCAGTATATATCTAAAGAACATCACTTAAAAGCTAAATGGCTCCAAAATAATGTAACAATAATATCGTTTTTTTACTGTATATTAAATTTGTTTTTGGCATTTTTTTCTAAATCTATGTACAGCATATAGTAAAGGCCTGTAAATGACCTCCTGATTGTCTATTTTGAAAGCATAACTTGATATAGTACATTGTCATGTCTTGGATTTTTCTGCTTAATCAGTGATGAACATGAATTCCCATATTTCAGAGCTGACAATGAAAGCTTGGTTGAATGGCATTCCTGTTGCCTTGGGGAAAAGATGACCTCAAAGGTTACTATCACAGCATTCTTGTCCATGACTCTTGGGTTAACATCCTCTCAAACTCTCCAAGGAGAAAAACACATGCCAGACAAAGTACTATAGAATTTCAGAGAGTGAAGCATGACTGTCATTTAGGTCTGTAGATTCCCAGGCACACAGGGAATTGCATAGCACTTTTTATGGTGTCATGAAGGCCTGATATGGAGCTTTGTTGCCTGTTTTCAGATTTGTTTTGAAGCCAAACAGCCTATCTGAAGGTAATAGCCTCCTAGGTTGATTAACTTTATTAGCTCCTCTTACCCAGTGGCCTCATTCTCAGTCGCTGTAATGCCAGCTGATCAAGTGGGAACTGCAGGGCACCAAATTGCAGAGAGGGATCATGATTTATAGGCTAGAGTGGTGAGAAAAGAGGTTTTTGGACTTGTGCGGTGTTATTTAAAATGTCATTTGTGTACCTGTGGACACAATGGGCAGGTGGAAAGAACATCACAAACTATCAAAAGAATCCTGAAAAGCCATCCGTCTGTCAGGCGGCGCAAAGAATTTAGGAGCAAACAACCCATATATACAAACACAAACACAGTTCCCATGAAAAGCTTTTCTTTCTCTGACTTGCACAGTGTGCATTGTCTTAGTTTGAGAAGACTGTTCATGAGTCACCACCGTCTTTGGCCCGAGGCTCAGCAGTCAGCCAGCTGAAGGATGGGATGCATGTTTTATTTTAGTCACTCTAATATGCCTTCATTATCTTGAAATATGTTGTATTCCAGAGCCCCTGTTGGTTGAAATGGCATAGAATACATGGATAACTGTTTCATCCACATCACAGTCATACAGATCATTAGATGTGCAAGTCAATGCGCTTCATTAGATGTGGCTTTTGTTGTTGCCAGCAAAGCAGTGTGTGGTTGTGTGAAACCTCCTTGGCCAAAGAAGGATGTTATCCATTCTGTCATGCACACACCAGCGCTGGCCATAGGGAGGAGGGGAGCATGCAACGAACTTGGCTGATTGAGGGCACAGAGGTGTGTTGTGCATTGCTGCGGTTGCTTGTGAAAAAAGTCTCACAAGAGACCCTTTAGTCAGCGGCAACGTCTTTTGAGAAGAGTCATGAAAAGCTCAGTGTGTGCTTCCTGCTGTATCATCACCATTTACTATTTGGATTTGCTTTTGACCTCCAAGAGGATGTATCTCCTTATACATCCGAGTCAAATAACAATAAAACACGTTGTGGCATTTATGGTTGGGTAAATGATATCAGTAAGATATGTTCCTGCAGATATATCACAGAAAAGTAGTGAAAATCAATATAATGTAATGAGTTTGGCATCAGACTCAGTGTTTCTTTGCTGTAATGTGTTACCATTTTGGCCTGGATGGGATTTGTGGCCATAAAATATGTGCAGGAAAGTCTATTAGAGATGACACCTCAGGAGGAATGGAGCTACACCTCAGGTCAGATGGATAGATGGATAGATAGATAGATGGATAGATGGATTCTACTTCTTCTTTGGTAAACAAACTTCTACCTGCCTGGAAGGAGATTTCAAACCAATCTTTATTGACATAGCCAGACCGGTCCACTGAGGCTGATGCCTGTATAACTACACATACAGTGTGAGGTGTCAAGTTGTGGTTTGACAATCCATCGTACAACCTGAGCACATAAATCTTGATCTTTGGCTTCACAACGCAGATGTTTTTCTCAGTATGAGTTGGAATCAAACAAACATTTGACATTTCTATGTCAGCCCATCTTAAACACACACATAGACAGAAAAGGAGGACTGCCCCTTCTATAAAATGGAGCAACTGCTCAGTGCTTCAGTAACCTGATTACCCCAGCTGTCAGTCTGAATAAGGCCAGGCTTTGGGATCCTCCCGTCCTCTGATCCTCGGTACCGGACAGACCAGGTCCTCCAGAAGAGTCTGGAAACAACCTCAGAACAGGACGGACACTAAAACACAGCAAGAAAAGCAGCAGGTATGAGGGTGCAGATATGAAAACCTTTTTGATTTGAATGGACAGTGATGAGTTTAAGTTCCTAACCATCAGATATTAGGCTTTAACTTCAAGCACTGTGTTCACATTACCAGGTAGTAGTATGCACTGCATGCTCATGTGCTTTTTGAATTGAATCTGCCCCAAAGAGACCCCCTCTTTGGGGCAGAGAGTCACTAAGGGGAGGGCAACAGGATACAACTAGTGGGTGGACCTTGACGATTGTTTCTGTGCACAACAAGTCTCTCATTTGCATGGTCCTTTTCTCTCCAAACAGGAGCACTTTGTGTGAGTTGGGATCATTTGGTGCACAGGTAACTCATCACTTACTAGCTTTCCACAACTGTCTGGACTGACTAACCAAATCAGAATACGGCAAGAATCTGAGGACCCCGAGCTGCACTTGGCAGCTCTTAAACAATGGCAGAATGCACTCTGGATGCCGACCCCAGCAAGGCACGCCAGAATCCAAAGGCTGACATTAAGGAATCGAATGAAGTTTCAGCTGAGTCTGCATTGGGGACAGCCGTCACAGTTAGACCTACAGACCTGGGGTTGATTCGAAGCTTGTCTAAGTCGGACTCTGACTTGTTGGCGTCACCACATGGGGAAAAGGACGGAGGTCTAGCTGGCCGCAGTGGATCTGTGTCTAACTGCAGCTCTGGGCAGCCGCCCATGGAGCGGATGCCTTCCTTTGCCTCTGAGTGGGATGAGGTAATACTCAAGCTCTGGGGATAGGAAAACTGTGGGAGGGAGTAGAGGACAAAAGGAGTGGCACAGGCTTTCAAGTAGAGTGATTTGGTGAATGTCCTTAAGAGAGAGTGTCAATGTGTAAAAAAGAAAAGGAAAATCAAGAAATAGGATAAGGCAGAGCCGGACATTTCAGGAGAGAGAGAGAGGAAGGAGGAAGGAAGAAAGAGAGAGGGAGAGTTATCATTATGAGAGTGATCATGAGTCCAGCAGAAGCACTGATAGACTGTAATAACTTTACCAAGGCTGTTGGCGTAGAATGCCTGTGGGTGAGTGCTTGAATGCATGAATGGCTTGATCACTTGCACAGACCTCCCTGTAGCAGCCCTGGCATCCAAGACTAATTGGGCTTGTGCTGTCATTCCACATCCACTCAGTACATGTCTCAGGGGCCGACCCACGCTTCCACTGTCTCCTCCTGCACTCCTCTGGCTCCTTTGCTTCGTCTTGCGCCATCTACTCTCAGCCCACTGTGAGCAGCCCCCACCCCAGCCCATTATCCCCAAAAGCCTTAACTTGTGATTTTTAAACACTTTGGACCGTGAATGCAGCACACCCGAGAGCACTGCAAAGACCCTGATAATAATAATTCCCCACTAAAAACGTCCAAATGCACTTGAAAAGTCAAAACCTGTGGGCATTATTGCTGACTGATAATGTATTATATTATTATAGTGCATAGCTTAGAGGGAAAGCAATCTTTTTAGATGTGTACAGCAGACTCAGACTATTATGACACTTTCTGCTGGGTCTATCCCTATCCCTAAGCCCTATCACAATGATAAGACTGTAGGGTTTAGAGTAGTTTAATATAGTCATACGCCAATGAGATCTTGTCTATTAGTGAGGAGCCTGTTGGTTTACTGTAGGTTTTCTCTCATGAAGTCAGTTTAGGAGTACTTCTCATTTATCTACACCGACTTTAAATGCATCATTATTTGAGGAGTTGAAAAAAAATGTTGCGTTATCATTGAGGAAGTGAATTACAGACCCTTTTACTGGTGTTGTTTCTATGTTGTCTGTTATCTCACACCCATCTGTGCCTCTGGGTGTTTTGACTTTGACTTGTCTCAGTCTTAGCTACTACTGGTCTCCCTTATTTCTGTCTCTGGTTTCCAGGGCTGTTTCTACGATTGCGTACACTGAGGTCGTGCCATTGGTAATAATGCATTTCTATGAAGGGGTGGGGCGTTTAATGACATGAAATTTTGTTTACATTCTGTGATTACACAAATATTACACATGTTGAGTTTAGATGATCCTGGTATTCCTTGAACTAAAATATATTATCATTATTATTATTATTATTATTATTATTATTATTATTATTATTATTATTATTTATGATTCTCCAACAAAACTGCATATCTATTAATGTATGAACAGCTTTAAAACAACATTCAGACCAATATTAAGCACAACAAACTTGACAGATACACAAATATAGTAAGTCATTTTTATATATATATATACATTTTACAGAGCTTTGTTATTGGTTATTCTGCTGGAGGAATTTTGATTCTTGACTTCAGTTTTTCTAAAATTCTGGCTATATCTATGGTCTTTAATGAGTCCAGTTAGCTTTTTTGGGTCATCTAGACATCTGTAGTTCCCCAAAGATGCAACAGTCTTCTTCATGTGATGTCATTTACAGCAGCTGGTAATACTCATTGGCCGTAGTGTGTTTTCCATGTGTGAACCAAACATTCCCATTTCACATGTGTAGTTTTATCCACAAATATGTGGAAAGGTTAATACACTGTTATAGTTTCCTTAGTTTTAATAAGTTGTAATTTCTAACTGTATTGTGTATCTGTAAGTCACAATTTTTAAGGTAGTCTTATTATTTTTCTGTTATGATCACAGTTTTAGTAAACTTAGTATGTTGTTTTCTAAAAAAAAAACTAAATTAAAAACAGAAAAGGTTCAAGATTCAAAGTTTGATGTACAGAAATAGGACGGAGTGATTAAAGTAATATCACAAATTACTTTTACAAAGGAAAACATTACAGCAGTAGTTTGAAGAACTTTGAATTGGTGCTGATTTGGTTCCTTGGTCTCATTCTTACGATATGGCCGCATAAACATGACCTGTTTTTTCATTATATAGTGAGCATGTACCTTTATCATGTTGACAACAAGGGCAGCAGGGTCTTATTTCAGAGTACTTACACATCTTGAACCTCTACTTGACTTTTTGTAGCCCTCTCTTTGTCATCTCTTCCTGTCCAGTGCCTCTCTGCTCCACCCCTCTGTGCACTGACACAACTGTTTATTCAGGCCATGTTAGGTGGAGTGTCCTGTTCTCAAGGGCATCCTGTTTTGCCGAGTCTGTTTCTCTTCCAGATTTCAAGGGATTTATTTGCGTTGGGGATATGGGTGTGAGGGCATAAAGTGACTCCTTATATCTCATGTAGGGATCAACCACCACCAAACATTTAAGCGACACATAGGGGTCACTGGGAGGCTCGGCTTTAGGTCAGATACAAAACATGCATATGTGTCAATATGCAAATATAGAAAGCAAAATACTGAATAGAAATGCTGGCATCCGGATGTTGTTATAAAAAGAAAGTTACATTTGTCTGGTAGCTTTTGTAACTGCCGACCATTATTTATTGTAGTGACCATACTTAGTATTTCCATTTTTTACTTAAACAATGAGCGGATTTAGATCAAATTCCTTTCTGACCCAGCTCGCCTTCTGAAACAGATGATCAGGACTTTATTTGGGTGTATTTGGGGTTTGATGTTATTCAGTCATTCATGTATAACATCACTCCAGTAACGTGAGTCATAAACCGCGGCCAAGTCCGGAAACTGTTCCTGGGATGAACTGGTGACTTGTCCAGGGTGAACCCTGCCTCCCGACCCAAGTCAGCTGGGATTGGCTCCAGCCCCCCCAAGACCCTACACAGGATAAGCGGTTACAGAAAATGAATGAATGAATGGAAACCCTTCCGTTGTGTTGTGGCTTTTGCGGCGCGTTTTATCTAATGTGTTGTGTTGTGGCTTTTGCAGCTACAATTTACAAGCAATTCCATATCCTCCAGTCGACAATTGGCCAGTCAGAAATAAGGAACACGTTTCCTCAACAACAACAAAATGCATAACACATATACAAGGTACATCCACCCTACTTTCACGATTTTTTGTGTGTTCTCTTTTTTTGATTTTTAATTTAACATAATACCACAAATAACCCCATAATATATATTATGTAAGATTCTCTATATGCATATTTTATATGAGTGCCCATAACACACTGACAGAAATGTCCAATATGATTAAGCTGACTGACGTCTTAAACACAGGTGTTCAATACTCACAAGTCAAAGGTTAGCACAACCACATGTTACAGATGCCTGAGTGCCTTCATTCATGTGCAAATTTCCCAGCGGCATTACTCAGGTCATTACACATGCAAGTTTTCAAAGTGCATACAGTGTGTGTGTTCATACCGGTACACTCAGAGCTGTGGTTTTACATAACGAACTTAAATTAGGATCCCTAATAAAAATATGCAGATTTTTTATTATGCTAACTTAAATCTATTGTAATGTTTTTGGATATATTGTATGCTTATTTAATATAGTAATGTTGATATGAATATTGCAGCTCTCGATATGATTTTTCTTAAGCAGAATTGGTTTTCATTTCTATGAATTTGATTTGGCAGTAGTGAAAATGAAATGCAATGAACAAATGTGGATGTTTTCATGTTGGTAAGTCGAGCTGATCAAGAGGGAATGTTTTCTAAGTTTGTGTAAGCTGCTATATAATTCATAACGAAAGCCACGGCAGAGTGAACACATCCTAAGATCTGGTTAGACAGATGTGGTGCATGAATATGAAAATAGGAGTGATGACGTTAGTGGGGGCTGGGCGGGTGAGAGGCACACGTCCTGTTTCACCTGCCAGATTGTATGGAAGAAATTTTCTAAACAGTGATTCAGCATTAAATATTAATCTTTTACCTGTCTACATAGTATAGACAAAAAAACAGACATATTGACAGCAGGGTTGTAAATAGTTGTGTAACTATGTATAACATAGTTCCTCTGTTACATTTTATAGTAATAGGTATTCATTATGACATGACCATGAGCTTTTCATAACCATAATGAATGCTGTTTTGTGATGCAAATGTAATTTAGGTAGAATTAAAAAGTTTAAAAAGATTTATCTAAACGTAAAGTTGTACATTCCAATATTTATAGATATATGCATGTAATAAACTTGTCAAATAAAGTTGACTGAGATCCTAAACATTAAAATTCTGTCTCAGTAGAGCTGAAACGATTAGTCAACTAATCAATCAGGGGGTTAAAGGAAACTATTTTGATCATTAGTTTATAATTTTTTCAGACAAACATGCCAAATATTTGTGGTTTGCTGCTTTTCTTCCCCTCATGCTATATGTTTTAGTTTGTCACAAAAAAAGGGAAAAAAAGAAAAGGGTAGGTCAATAGATTAGTCTGAAGGAATCATGGGCAGAATATATTTTGATTGTTTGATGAAATAGTCCTCAGTGTGTGTTTAATTTATGATAATCTGACATTAAGTCCCTGTGGTAGCATCACCTGACAGGCTGGCTGCAGTTAGATGGTAAAATATACACAAATCAAAGTCAAGTATACAAGAGGTGGTTCATAAAGCAGTGGGTAATACTATATATTTATGATAAAAGAAAGCATTTAATTATATTTTCCTTAAAATAATTGTAACAGTTACACAATTATAATGCAGTATCATCATGAGGCAACAAATCTGTTCTTTATCTACTAAAGTTGAATACATCTACGGAAGGAGATAAGGCAATGCACTCATATCACCATGCCTCACCACATTTACAGTAGACCACGAAGGTCATCATGAATATACTGCTGTCATTCTTAGCTTAATTTATGCAGTGTGGTTTTAAAGCTGTCAGATAGAAATCAATCCAAATCACGAGCGCTGCAGAATAGAATTATGGGGGGCTGGCTCTTGTATATTATGGAGATACTGGCCCATCTGTCTTTATTGACATTGATACTGAGGCAGTAATCCTGTTTTCCAGAACAGCGCCAGTGAAGCAGGCACCCTTTTTTGTTAGTTTATTACATCCAGTCATCATTTCCATTATCTTTTCAGTTTTGGGCTCACTGCCATCACTCATGTGCTGGAGACACTGGCTCAGTGGACAATCCTGTACTCCCTAGCTCTAAAGCACATTGTTTAAGATTATATCACATTATCTCTGTGTTATTAGCCAGCATGTAGTTGACTAGATGAGAAAGATGGGAGCATGAGAGGCAATTGCATGCGAAAAAGATCACAAGCTGCACTGAAAACACATGCAACATGAATTTAGAGCTTATCACATTGCATCTGTTATTAATGCAGAAAGAGAAAGAGGAACGGCATCGTCCAAGGACAACTGTCCCATTTCAACACCACTAACCAGTTTTACCTCATTTATGCCACATATTTGTCTTGAGGTTTCTTGCTATAGTTGAGAAAATATCCAGTTAATTCTAATTACATCCGAATGTTACATTTCCTGCATGGGCTCACATGACTTTTTTTTTATTTTAACAGTGTCATAAATATACTGAATATGTTTTAGGGGCAGTGATGCTCATTGTATTTTTAAAAAGGCCTGTAGAGGAACTTACATGTTGAAGCCAGATTGATTCAAGCCAGCAATCTGTTGTGCATAGATTGTCTGAAAAAGATGCAGCCTCTGCTGTTCATCTATATGTGTCAGGTCTTTTTTGGGTCCAATCAAAATCACAAACCCAAGATCAATAACAAATTAATTTGGGCCCCACTTTGCAGGCCATCAAATTGTACTAGGAAGTGTCCATCTAGAAAACGAGCTTTTGTTTGGGTTTTCCAGCTTGGAGCTCAAATCAGCCAGAGGATTATTAGTAATTTTATTTTAGTACAGTTCTTTTATAAGTTTTGCAAATGGTTAATGTAGAGAAATAACCTTCAAGGATTTGTGCTCTAGTCGTAATCTTTTAAATTAAAGAAAGTTAAATCTTCACAAGAGTTGTCTTCAGGCTCCTGGATGAAAATCCTCTTTGGAGATGCTGGAAGTTGGATTTTTTATTTATTTTAATTTTTTTCAAATCCTTTGGACAGAACTTGACTAGGCCGTTTGTTTAGATGAGAACAATGTTTTCGGGGACTGAAAACACAAACTTTTGATAACGGGCTCCAGAGTGGAAACTTTTGAAAAAGCCACCCTGCCATTGTCGTGTAAATGAGCAAACTGCAAATCCATTGAAAATGATGACGATGCAGCCCTGCTTCGCTCATGCCTATTAAGCTTCCTGCCAGCCTTATTCGTGTACACAGACAGCAGACAGCCTACTATGACCAGAACAATAACAAAGAAACAATGTCTGACTGTGCAGTTATGTTTGTGCTGCAGACTGATTTTGAGAGATTACTGCCTTGGCATAAAAACTACAGCGTTTTCTATCGTGAATCCGTGTGTGCAGGGATCATTTTGAAAATGATGCAATGTGAACGCAGAACTTTTAGAAAACGCAGAGGAAAAAACTTCCTAGATTTTCCTTCTGTTTTTTTGGCCTTTATGCTATGCTAAGCTAACCATCCCTAGCTTTAGATTTACCAGACCAGTATGACAGTGGTATCAATCTCCTCATCTAAGTCTGGCTAAATGTCAAGTCATTCCTTTAACATTTCACACAACTTAAAAATGACTCCACAACCTGATTTTCATCCAACCAGTCATCTACACCTGCAGTTTAAAGGTGTAGCGGAATAAAAATACTCGTGGCATTGTGGTGGTGCAATGGTTTGTGGTTATAGCCTCACGGTAATGATCAGAGTTCCACCTGGGCCTTTCAGTGTGGAGTGTGTCGAGGTGCTGCGCTTTCCCCCCACATGTTTGGTTAATGAACTCTAATTTGCTCGTATGTGTGTATGATAGTATGAATTCTTGTCTGTGTCTATGTGCTGGCCTTGTGATTGACTGATGACAAGGTTTAGCCCACATCTCACATAGTATCAGCTGGGCTCGGCTCAGTACATGTCACCCTCAGAGATAAGCAGGGATAGTTACCTCCACCAAGGGAGGAGGTTGTGTTTTTGCCACCGTTGGTTGGTTTGTTGGTTTGTTTATTAATAGGATAAAAGAAAAACTACTTTTGATGAAATTTTCAGGAGATGTCAGACGGGCCCAAGGAAGAATCAATTACATTTTGGTGGTGATCCAGATCACTGGCTGGATCCAGGAATTTTTTATTTATTTTTTATTATCATAGGTTTAAATTACCAAGTAATGGATGGATTTTGATGAAATTGTCAGGAGATGTCAGCAGTGGCCCAAGGAAGAATCGATTAGATTTTGGTGGTGATCCAGATCACCGTCTGGATCCAGGAATTTTTTTATTTTTTATTATTATTATAGGATTAAACTGCCACATGTACACTTGTAATGTAAAGTGTCTCTGTCCTGACAAATGTATCTAACTGATTCATGTCCATATAACAGCTTATGAATCTCAACAAAACATTACCCCATTTTAATATACTTCCTTTTTTCCTGCCTATGTGTGTGGTTTGGAGTTTTGTGTGTGTGGACCACTGCAGCGCGATCACGTAGGTGCGTGCATGAATGTTGTTTGGAGTTTTATGTGTGGAAACGTGCAGCGCGATCACATAGGTGCATGCATGCGTATTTTTGGTAACATTACCCCGTTTTAATATACTTCCTGTTCTCCTGCCTGTGTGTGTGGCTTTGTAACAACTCTTAAAGTGTTACAAGTGTCAATTACCTGTTGTGGCATTGCAGTTTATGTGAGATGACAATATGAACAACTAACAGCCACAATAAATAAAGACTTTAATAAATTGCAAAGATTTTGTTTTAATATTTCCTGTCAAACTTTCTATTGACTTAATTCAGAGGGTTACATAATGGGACTTTTGCTTTGGAGTGAAATGCCAAAATCGGGAAACTGAGCAGCCTTGGTGGAGGTCTGCACTCTCAGAGTGCTTTCTAGTTAATTATTGGATGGTTGGAAATAATAATGGGAAGGCTGCCTGAGGGCATTTTTGACCATATATCCAGAGGAATATTTTTGAGGTCAGGCCTGGCTCACAATCTCTGTTCCAGTTCATCCCAAAGGTGTTGGATGGGTTGAGGTCAGGGCTCTGTGCAGGCCAGTCAAGTTCTTACACACAAAACTCACCAAATCACGTCTTTACGGACCTTGCTTTGTTCACTGAGGTACGGTCATGCTGGAACAGAAAAGGGCCTTCCCTTAACTGGTCCCACTAAGCTGAAGCATGGAATTGTCCAAAATGTCTTGGTATGCTTAAACATTAAGATTTCCTTTTACAGTTCCCTTTACAAACTTTACAGTTGGCACCATGCAGTCAGGCAGGTAACGTTCTCTTGGCATCCACCAAACCCAGACTCGTTCATCATACTGCCGGACAGAGAAGCATGATTCATCACTCCACAAAATGTTTCCACTGCTCCAGAGTCCAGTGGCGGTGTGCTTTACACCACTCCATCCGATGCTTGGCATTGTGCTTGGTGATGTATATGGTGTGCATGCATCTACTCGGCCAAGGAAACCCATTCCATGAAGCTCTCGGCGCACAGTTTTTGAGCTGATGTTAATGTTAGAGGAAGTTTGAAACTGCAGTTCTTGAGTCAACAAGTTCTTGGTGATTTTTATGCTCTATGCTCTGTGACTTTACATGGTCTGACACTTTGTGGCTGAGTTGCTGTTGTTCCTAAACACTTCCACATTTCAATAATAATAATAATAATAACCGCTTACAGTTGAAAATATGGAATATCTAGCAGGGAAGAAATTTCACTAACCCGACTTATTGCAAAGGTGGCATCCTTCTCCTTTAAGTAAAATAAAATACAGTATATTCAATATTTCCACCATAGACCAGAGTCAAACATCTGGCTATTTATACAGCGGATGAGGCAGAATGTGCATAATGTTATGAAACATTTCAGCACTTAACTATGATGATGGTTTCCGAAGAAGCAGCATTTTGGTGGCAGGTTTTAAAGGTGCACTTAAGATTAGATGTGACACAGTCCTGATGTGTGTTTGTATGATATAGAATGTAACTGGGTTAATTCAAAGAGTAATGTGAGGTCTGAATAGCTGGAGGCATATGCAATGCGTCCCACATGCCTGACTTCCAAATGAATCAAGGCTTTTCCACAGTGTTGATGCCACTAGCAAAGTGCATAGGGCTTTTTCAAACACTAAATATTACATCAAATAAGCCTGACTGTCTCTGGTGTCACTAGCAGAATCAGTTTTTTTCAGGCTTGCAAAAATCTTCTTTGCTGATTGTGAATTGACGACTCTGGTGAATCTAAATTTAGGTCAAAGCCAGATGTGCACATAGAATTTTAGGTGATCCCAGCCTGTAAACTGGCTTGTTTTAAACTGTCAAAATGTGTAGTTGGAGTCTTTTCTATATTAGTTTTAGAATATCAAATACTATTAGTAAGTTTATTCTGTGATTTTTGTAAAGTGTCAGCAAGTAGTGTGGTGTCCCTTAGAGACATTGCTTACACTCTGACTATTTTTCAGATATGATGTACATATATGACCCAGACTGTTAGCTTTTGCTGACTAATAAATATACTCCTGTGTATTTATATGCAAGAAATATGACATTTGGTGCAAAATTAAATGTCTGTTACAGCCGATATGAAATCATGTGTGATGTCCCATCATGTCCCATCTTATTTAGTTTTCATGTTGTTCAATTAATAAAATGTTGTCTCATTTAAATTTTCCTTTGTTTTGAATGAGAAAAAATAAAGTATAAAAATAACAATTTGTGGTTTTACATGGGTGTTATGTACATGGCTGTTTCTTTGCTTATCAGCTAAGAAGCTAGCCTAACCACAAATTGATGTTTTTGCATTTTCTGTTTTGTCTGGATTGAACAAATCAGATAGAGAAGCCTCAACTGCTTTATAGTTGCTGTTGTAGTTTGTAAGCTAAGGACAGAGTCGAGTTAGTTGTTTTCCCTTTTTTCCAAAGCAAAGCAAATCAGATGTTTGCTTTGTCTTCATTTTAACAGACATATATGGGAGTTGTGTTGATTATTTCATTTAACCTTACCCCAAAACAGTTTCTTAAATAAAATGTGGATTTTGGATCTAAAAGAAAATATCAATGTTAAATACTTGTCCTACTTATATTTAACACAGCACACAACACAGTCCTTTTTTTTTGGAGCTGGAGTTATTGCTCTATTATTGAGCAAAATAAACAAAAGCAAACAACCTGGAAGTGTATTTTGTCTCTCCTAGAAAAGTAAGCGACAACCTAAATAAACAGCTTTGGCTCTAAGCACCTAAACAGAGTTGCTCTGTAATCTCCTGCATGCAGCATTGTGCACACTTAACCTTGCAGTAAGCCGTTGCCTTATGCTGTGAAGCTTAAACAATAAAGGTCTGAGAGGGCAATCAAATGCTCAAGAAGAAAGAGTCAACAACAGATCAGAATCTCTGGAGGGTGAGGAGGAAAGGAGCAACAAATATGGCCTGATAATTTATATAATTTATATTACTTTATGCATACTTTATATTTTATAGCTGGTAAATAGAGCCAGTGTTCCACAAGGGTACAGAGAGGAGGGAAAACGAGTTTTAGCTCAGAAAATCTGATTGGTGTTATGGAATATTACGTCATCCGTCTTTGTTCTCTGCATCTTATCCTTTCTGACCTTCAGGTGTGCATAAGCTACAGGTTACCAACGTCTCTTTGAGATAAAAAATGTGAAATTATTAGTTATCTTCTCAGTGTCGGCCATGAGATGCAGGTAATTATTATCATCGGTTATTGTTATAGTTTAAAAAAATCCATATTGTGCAGCCCTAGTTTATGAAGTGTCTAGCCTGTATTTCATCTTATCAGCCAGCTGAGTTCTTGCTAAGATTAATAATTGAATTTCTGTCCATGTTGGACTGTTGCTTGTCATCCATCATGGCAAAGCAGCCTGCCTCCCCCCCCCCCCCCCCCCCCAATATTCCCAGCCTCAGCAACTCTCTTCTCTCCCACTTTTTTTGGTGTGCATGTTTTGTAATTCATTTGGCTGTGGTGGGACAGTGGAGGGTTCGTCAGAACTTTATTGTTTTTGATCAATGAAAAATGTTGATATATACATGCTTGAAAGAATTGCAGCACATGATCCACACTATTCTCTATTGTTATTCATTAGTGTTGATGATGATATTTCAATCATTTCTTGCGTTTTATGTTTGTTCCCTTCGACAGATTGAGAAGATCATGAACTTGATTGGAGCAGGCATCGAAACGTCCAATAAGAAACAGCTCAAACCAAGCTCAGGTAACGCCTCACCACCTCTCTCATTCATGCAGAATGGAGTGATTGCTCTTTTTCCTTTTAGCAACATGACTATGTGGTGTGTAATTTATTGATTGCGTGATGCAAAATGACAGCTGGGTCTGAGGTATTTACTGAGTCTTATTCATTAACCATTTATAAAGCTCTTAATTGCCTTTGGTGCTTCATTGAAGATTGTCCCATTCAGGTCACTAGATGTGAATTACTGTACATGTAATGTTAGCACTAACCAAACTTTTTACACCTCGTTACATCTGTTCAGTATTTAAGTGCACCTTCAAAAAAGATGGAGGATTCTTTAGCTGTTAGTCACTGAGATTGAAGCTGGCTTTTTTTGGCATGTCATTATTTGTTGCAGACAAGTTTTGCACTTTATGGGAAATCTAATTCTAAATTCCCCTCACTGCCAATTTCTCTGGAGTTATTGTATACCTCAGTAGGGCTTGAATTGATAGTAATCTTCATCCAGTGTCCTTCAGGCTGAGAAGCCAGCTGGCATCAGCTCAGTTTGTTGAAATAACTCTCCTGACTTGATACAGCATGAACCTCTATCTACAGAGATAGTTTGCCATAAGGTGCTTTCATTATACAGTGTTGTGTAACAGCTTCTGTGGGTAAACACAGGACTAAATGTTAGAAGTTACAGCAGATTTATTAAGATAAAAAAAGGTATGCACAATATGTTTCATGGACACGAACAATATGCTAACCACAGCAAGGTGTAACAATGCCCAAGCTGAAAGAAATGGTAAAAAGGAGGTTGTGATGAAATTATATAAAATGCTGAAGTGGAAAAATAGAAATGAAGACTTACTCCTGCAAACAGCATTTAACCCTACATCCGTGTCAGTACCTCAACCATCACCTCTTCTTATCAGACTTCCCCAAAGCCTTAATGAGTATACTGTATGTCTACGCAGTTAAAGTGGGAATACTCAGATGTGTAGGACAGGGTTGAGCCAATAGGCACTTGCAAAAGTGTCCTTTTCCTGCACACCTGTCTTGCAGACTTTTGCTTTTAATTGATGAAGGTCTATAATCGTCACAAATAAATGTGATTCTGCAAGTTAGAGTGTGTGGAAACTCATTTAGCAAGTTCCTAATTACTCATAATGTCAAAAAGAAATAGTTTTGACCAATGTAACCACCTAACTTGATTTATTTCAGCCTAAAGATAACTAAAACCTATGTTGGAAATGTTTTTGAATATTTCACAGTTTAATTAATATGATAATAATAAAAGTAAGATCAAATATATATATATATATATATATATATATATATATATATATATATATATATATATTACAGACACAAAACGCAGCTCAGAGACCCTTGATTGATTGATGATTAAAAGAAGTTAGAATATATAAGAATAAGAATATTGAAATCATTTGTAAAGAGAGGGTAAATGAATTAATAGACAAAAAACACTGATGAGATAAAATGAATAAAATGAATAGAACTTTGAAAGATCAACTGAAGTAAAAATGAATGTAATTAACACCAATTATTATTCCCATAACCACACTCACCATTTTCTATCTTAATATTCCCTTATTTATAGTGTATAAGTTTATATATGTTCACTCCAGGCTGCTATTAACAAATCACACAGCTCTATTGAAATAATTTGTTAATATTATTTTAAGCCAAAAGTTGAGACATGTTAGCAAAGCAGTCCTACAGCAAAACTGGTTTCTACTGCAGCGTGAATTTATGGCTTTAATTGTAACATGACTTTCCACACATCCAAGCATTCTTAGATTAATTGCTATCCTAACAATTAAAACCTGAGGTTATTATTACATAAGGGGAAATATGTTGTTTGCTTGTTTGTTTTCTTGTACACATAAAGGTGTGCGCTATTTATAGGCCTTCTTTGAAGAAAAGCATGCTGAAAGTGTCCCAGATTCTGCTGAGTCATGCAGTTGCTGTTCCAATTTCATCTGAGATTGTGCACAAATAGTTCTGGAGTTTGGTTTTGTCGATGTTTTTTTAATGTTCCCGCTTAGGTCATATTTCTTTTTCCTTAAAGTAATGAAAGGCAAAAGACAGGTAACCTTCACACTCATCACCAGGGGAGGGAGGAAGAAGAGGAGAGGAGAGGAGAGAAGGAGATAAGGGATCATCTCACAAAACCAGTCATTGCTATTTATATATATTTATATATTCCACCTTTTTCTTTTTGTTCTGACAGAATTGGGAAAACCTCATCCTTTCTCCCTGTTTTTGTGTATTTTCATCCCATCCACATCTGCTTACATGTTGTCTCTCTCGTATCACGAGCAACGGACGGCTAATTATTCCTCAGGAAGCAGCTTTCCCAACATATGATTTTTGAGGCTGCGAACGCCTTTCCTGCAATTTTGTGCCAGTCTTCGTCCTCAAGGATCAGGTTGTTCATGTTGACGACGCGGCTGTGTGCTAAAAGAGCACTGAGTAAATGAGCTTAAAAAGAGAGAGGGAGCGGAGAAAGAGCTCGGCTAACAGCACACAGGAGGCATATGCTCAGTTTTTATACAGGCATGCTCCAACGTTCAAAGGAAAAGAGTCCGCCTTTGGTTTCCTTGAATTAATTCAGCTTTGCAGCTCATTTTCTACAGTGCTTGGGTGTTGACAAGGAGCTAGTGCTTTTCTCCTGCACCGATAAAGAGGCCCAGCCTTATCGAGGCACAACCTTTACCTCCTATGCTGTAAATAGGTCTTTTTGAGTGTCCCTCAGAGTCAAGTCTAGACCTCGAAACAGCAGAGAAACAATCTTGGATAGATGTGACAGATTGGCCTGCTTAACAGCGGATAAGATAGTGACGCAGTCCCCCCCCCGCCACGGAGGAGCATTGGATACTCTATTAGTCAGTAATTAGGTCCTACTACTGTTGGAGGTGTTGCTGTCCCAAATGGATAGAAGTAATTGGATAGGGTGTCTGTTTTTTTTTTACAGTCTTTGTTGGGATATTGTGGTGTAAGAGCTGATATCGGTTTGAAGCTCACGAGGAAAGAGGAAAGAGTTGTGGGATCTCGTAGTGAATCATAATTAGTCCACTTCAGTCCTTCGTATTTCCTATTACCATCTTATCTCACCCATATGTTTCATCACCTCCTCCTTTATTAGTCTTTTTCTTTCTCTTATCTGCCTCCCGCTCATTCCCCCTCTGCCTCTCTCTCTCAGCCTCTGCTTCCATCATTTTTCTCCTCAGTCATATCTGACAGCAGCTTCTCCTCGTGATAACGAATTATGAGCATTGGTTCTTGTGGATGACTGACAGGTCACACAGACTCGACTTGGCCTTTTACCTGATTATTAATGCCAGAGCAACAGGGGCACAGGCGGCCAATTACGGAGGAGGTTCAATCAATAGCCCTTCACTTTGCCTCCCTGTGTTGGCAAAGCATTCCCTTGCCCCGACTGCCGTATACTGACTCGCTGACTACCCATCAAGGAATGAGGTGATTGCAAGCAGCATGAAAGCCTGCATCTGTAGGAGCTGGAGCTGTACCCAGATAACAGCAGTGATGGACGCAGCGAGCAGTAGGGCTGCAAATAATGATTTCTTTCACTGTGAATTAACCATTTATTCTAGAAAATGTCTAAAAAATCACAGAGCCCTAAATTGCTTCTTTTGTCCCAGCAGCAGTCCAAACCTGAAGACTTTTAATTAAAAATAATTAATGACAAAGAAAAGCAGAAAATCCTGCCAGCAAAGAAAAAATTATAAAAATAGTTCTCAAGTAATTTCACCTCAATCTACCAATCGATTATAGCTGCAGCTCTAGTGAGCAGCCATACATAGGTAGGAGGTAAAGTTTCACACTCCATGTATAATTCTTTCAGTGTCATATGGCCGTGTGTGTGTGTGTGTGTGTGTGTGTGTGTGTGTGTGTGTGTGTGTGTGTGTGTGTGTGTGTGTGTGTGTGTGTGTGTGTGTGTGTGTGTGTGTGTGTGTGTGTGTCTCTTTACCCTAAGTCTAAATGCTATGTCATCTCACTTATTTATCCAGTCTTGTTTCTGTTAGTGCTAAAAGTGGATAAGGGGACTTGAGCATCTGGAAGTATAATAATGGAGTTAGCCTTTTTTCATGCTGACTGAGACGGAGAAGACAGCTTCTACAGGTCTCTTCTCCTCTCTTCTCCTCTCCTCTCTTCTCTTCTCGCATTCTCAGAAGAGTCCATTAGAGATTTCTGCTGACTTGAATCGATGCTGCACCCCTCTTATCCTATCGTCAGAGTAAGATGTTAATGAATTAAAGCAATCTGCTAACAAGCAGCGGCTTCAGGAGGCTCTTTGTTAGCCTAAACAACCGGCATTCTTCCTGAACCAAGTCTCAGTCGTTGTCTTACGTTGTGGTCAGTCTTTGCAGAAATCACTGTGATTTTTGACTCTCAATGCTTGTTCCTTGGCTCTGATGGTGGTGTCCTCTCTGCTCTGGAGTGATCTGAGTGCCTCTGTGCAATCCTAATCAGTGCAGTCAGGAGAGAGAAGGGGTGAGGTGGGGTAAGGTTAGAGAGACACAGACATAGAAGGCTGTGCATTTGTGTGGAAAGACGGGAAAGATATACGGGGAAAAGGGTAGAGAGACAAATGATGGAGAGAGAGAGAGAGAGTGTGTGTGTGTGTGTGTTTAAGTCTGTATGTGTATTTGAGCGAGAGGCAGCGAGCGAGACAGAGTAAGGAAGAGTGTAAAGAGAGAGAGAAAGAGAGGTGGAGGGAGGGGAATTGATATAGTGGGAGAGTGAGGGAGGGAGGGAGGCGGTTACGTGGAGCAGCACCCCACTTCATCAGGCAGCATACGGCAGCCCTGCAGTGCGATCACACAGTGTGGGAATGGGGCTATGAGATCGAGAGCAAGAGAAAGCCAGCAGAGAGAGACAAGAGCGAGGAGGGGGGGGGGAGTTAAAAAGAGGAGCTTGAGGGATTTGGTCGAATGAGAAGGGGGGGGGGGATGATCACTGTTGCCTGTCGTGGATGCATGGAAGGACGTGGCTGAGGTTGAGGCAGATGTGTGATCTCCTGTGTAGAAGTAGCTGGCGTCAGGACGTTGTGCCCTGCGAGCAGTGAGGGAGCAGGAGCAGCTGCTGTTACTGCATCTGCACTGCCTGCATGTCTCAGACAGGCAGCAAACCTCTGCCCTGAGCACAGAGGCTGCTAGCCGTACCCAGCAAGGAGAAGAACCTGGTGGGCTAAGGTGGGAGTGAGTAGGAGGGGGGGGGGCGCACTTGCCTCAGGAAGGAGCTACCTGCACTGTGGTCCTGCAGTGATCCTCGCTTCAGAGTCAAAGAGCTCACCTGCCATCTGTAGGATGTGAACCCGGATTTGCGGCTTCAAGAGACGAGAAGCACGTACTGTGGTGGAGCCGCGCAGCCAGCAGTCTGCTGAAGAGTGTGCATGCTGTGCAGCACTGGCACCACCAAGGACACTGAGCCTTTTACCACTGGCAGCCAGCTTACCTGGAGCTTTATAAAGGAATCTATACTTGGATTTGATTATGAATTGAGGAGTTTGGAATCAGCACACTGTGGAGATCCTCAGCCAAGATTTCTTTTTACCATGTAGGATTTACAACATGTCTACCTGACTGTACTCCTCATGGCTTTGGACTAAGGACAGCAAATTATTTAAGCAAATGTGTCTCCCTTGATCAGAAATAACACGAGTACCTCAACAGTGCTTTAGAATGCTGCTACCTTCATTGTATGAGCCGTGTCCTAGCTCTCAAAGAGGTTGACCAATGAAGCCATGGGACTCAGCCAGAGCTTTACAAGTATGTGGTGAAAAACCCTGACAAATGTGTTTTGGGAGAACTAAATATTTCTGTGTCATATCGTGATGGAGTTATTCCTGCTTTTAGAAAAAACATATACAGCTATAGTTTTGGAGTAAATAATGTGTGATGTATGAAAATGTCTGATTTAGTGATAAATATTTCCTTTTTCTGTTGACGTGTAGCGCTTGTCTTAACACCCGCTCATCTGCTCACTAAAGGAATGTTTAGTGGAGCTTCAGATGGGCTTCCTTCCCTGCACTACCTCCACCCTCGCCTGACATTTCCAGTCAGTCACACTAACACCAGTGGGTGTATATTAGCCTAGTCAGTCCCCTGCAGGGCTTGTGCTGTGCCTGCAGCACTTCCTTCCCTCTTTCTGTGTTTGAGTTAGCCGGGCCCCCGGCCCCCGCCTTTACCTTTGGAGCCCCTCACCCCCCCGGCCTGGACCCTGTCTCCCCCCCACCCCGCCTTGTGCTGCTGCACTCGGCTCTGCCTCTGCTGGCCGAGGATGATGTGGCAATGCCATGTGTCGTCCTCTGAGTGCCGCTGCTACCGGCTGAACGGCTTCTCCCTGCTGAAGCGCTTCCCTCTCTCGGCAGATGGGGCCTGTGGTAAAGCCCTGGACCAGCCGGTGGGAGAGTGGCTGGAGCACATGGGGCTGCCGCAGTACGAGAGCAAGTTCCTGCTCAATGGCTTCGACGACCTACGATTCATGGTGAGTCACCTGCAGCACGTCATCTCAGGGATCGGTTCCACTTGACATCACGCTCTCCTTGTTTCACCCTGGTTGCACGAATCTTTTTATGTCAACGCTCTACTCTCTTGTCCCCTGCTTGTCTCTCAGTGGCTCCTCTCATGCCCCTCCCTCTCTTCTTTTTTCTCTTCCGCTCACCTCTGCGCCCTTTCTCTTCCTTCCCCCCTTTCCCCTTTATAACTCCTCTTCACCTCTGTGCATTGCATGACCCTGCGATGATATATGGCCTCACTCTCCTCCCTTTAAGGAATGTGGGCTGTCAACACTGGCAAAGACAAACGACAACCCCCCAAACCCATTAACGTTTCCGAGCATTCCCAATCATGCTTTGTCATTTACTTTACAATTTTAAAGCCATCTCCTCCCCATATATTCAGTCTTCTCATGTGCAGTCACTGGACTTGACCTGTGTGTAGACAAGCCTGGAAAATCAACCTCAACCTAAACACACTGTAGTTGAATCCAAAATCGCTTTGCATGGTTGCTTGTCAAATCTCTCTAAATCCAGTGGTGCACTACTCACACAATGTCTGATTACACTGCAGCAGCAAGCTCTTATGCTGTCTACAGACATTTATCTTTGTTTGAAAATGAATGTTTTCCCCAGTAAGTCAATGATCAAAAGACACATGGTTTGTGTT